>CM029012.1:199297572-199486069 GCA_016801055.1 Panax notoginseng | reverse complement strand
ATTTCCTACGGAGTCAAGTTTAAACGTTGAAGCACAAGCAGGAGAGATAAAAGAATTGTGACGCCCCCAGAATAGGTATACAACACCCATTCTGAGTCGCCAAATACATGGTACAGAAAGCAAACTACAACTTCAATAATACAATTGTCGTGCAAAATACGACAACACATACTGTGAGTTTTATAAAACAAATATTATCTTCTAGACAATATCCACTCAAATAAATCCTCATTACAATTATTCAAACACTATTTTACAGAAATAGTGAGGACTGCTAATAACATCTTTCTAGAACCATCACTCCATACCCCGACTAGATCATGCTATGTTCTCACCTCCTGAGAAGAAAAATGGAACAAAAAGGAAAAGGGTGAGCTCAACTAGCCCAGTAAAGAATATTATGACTAGATAATATAAAACAAATTATCGTTAGTCATCAACAGGGAAAAATCTGATAAAATATAATCGACAACAAGTTTTAGATCAACAACTGCAGCGGAAAACAGCAAACCATTAGAAGAGTCAAAGTAGAGAAGGAATTCTACTATCTTCTAAGATTTAAAAGTCCATCATCAATATTTTATCCCTGTAACATCAATTAATAATCATCTTTAACCAAATATTCATTTTTGCACTACAAGGCCAAAGATATTCATTTGTATCATCAGTCGGTCATGTTCATCTCAACACCTGTTCATCTTTGCACTACAGGCCAAAGATATTCATCAAGTAATTATACATCTTTGCACTACAGGCCAAAGATATTCAGTATATCATCATTTAGGACTGAGGATGATGAAAAATATCTTAAAGAGAACGAATCCAATGAGACAGAAGGACAAATAGTAGGGATTTCGTATAACAGTTTATCCAAGATCAATAATACTTCATAATAAATCAATTGTGAAGCAGAATTCAAAAATAAAGATCAAAACATGGATACAATCAAAGATAGTAACCATAATAGACATCTTGGACAAAAAGGAAAAATTTTATTTTCGGTGAATAGTGCCGTATTCGTGAATAGTGCCGTATACGTGAATAGTAACGTATACGTGAATAGTAACCCGACACAAAAAGTTCTAAATTTGATAAAAACTCATGTTAATATATTTCAGCATAATGATATTGAAGAAAATAATATCATTTAGAAGAAAATAATATCCCTTACCTCAAAATATCAGAACTTCTGGTCGGAATACCGGTATAAGGCTGAAAGAAACTTGCTCTGATGAATAGAAACTCTCAAAGTATCTAAATACTCAAAAAATAATACACTCAATAATCTAGAGAGAGAAAAGAGAAAAACTTGTTTTCTGGTGTGATTTTCAATTTAACTTAGCCCTCTATTTATAGGAAAATTTTGGTAGTTTTGACCTGCAACCTGATGGCTTTACCTGCTACTATTCCCACCCACCACATTTGAAATATAATTCAGCACATTTCTTCACCAACCACAAGTGGGGCCCACCAATTCTAGAATTTTCCACCAAAATGATAAACTCCGAAAATTCAACAATTTCTGAACCAGTCATCTTGTAAAATTCATAATAAATCATACGTTCATTTTTAACGGTTCAAAATTTGTGGACATATACTCAACTTATATATGTATAACATATCCAAAAATTACCACGATCCAACGGTCGGATTAAAAATTATAACCCCCGCAAAATATCTCAAAAACCCTGATTTTTAATACCTCCATTCCGACAAAAATACTGATAAAAACCTCAACATTAACTCCTTCATTTTTAACCACAAAAATATATCCCTCATTTATATCCACATAAAATAAATATTTCCTTATCATATGAATCAATAATTAATTATTCACAAATAATATTACAGAATCACATTTATGACAACCAGGCCGTTCCCAGGAAAGAGGGGGCTTTCCAATAAGGATTTCTCCTTACTGGCGCGCAATTAGATGACCAAACCTCTCCTTAGACAGAACTTTCTAGACATTGCCAATAATGTTATCTAATAATATTATTCAAATAATATGAATTATTGATCTGATAAATGAAAATACTGTGCAGCAACAATTATTGAAACAACAATAATATAAAATATCAACGCAGCAATTATTGAATCAATAAAATAAAATATTGAATAATAACTACTGTAACAATTATTGAGTAGTGCCTTCTTACGTAAGAATCAATAATTGGTGCAATACCGTGTGCTACTGTATTTTAACCACCGGGTATTCCAACAGTATTAACGGTAACAACTACGCCGTTATTTATAAACAACTTATACTTGTCGTTTTCTTCATCCAATCGCTTTCCGTTATGGGGCCCACACAAGGCTGCGTCGTCGTACGAATATTCCCCGACAGCAAGAATATTCCACGACCAACCGAATATTCACCGACCAAAAATAAATATTTTATAACCACTTGCTTATTTTGCAAAATTTGCACATTTCACCCATAACCAAAGTATTATATCAAATTAACCCCTTATTATTCACAATAATATTTAGAGAAAATTTGATTTTATTCATTAATAAGTTGGGGTCTTACAACCTCCCCTCCTTATGAAATTTCGTCCTCGAAATTGACGTACGTACCTGATGTTTCAAAAAGGTGAGGATACCTCGCTTTCATTTCTGATTCCAACTCCCAGGTCATTTCTTCAATAGCATGGTTTCTCCACAAAACCTTAACTTGTGGTATAACCTTCGTGCGTAGGACATGCTCTTTCCTATCCAAGATCTTAACAGGTACCTCCTCGTACGTTAAATCTTCAGCTATCTCGTCTGGTTCTAACTCAATAATGTGGTTCGGGTCTTTAACATATTTACGAAGCATAGATATGTGAAAAACATTATGAACACGAGACATGCTGGGAGTAATGCGAGTCTATATGCCACATTTCCTATTCGCTCAAGAATCTCAAATGGACCAACAAATCTTGGATTGAGCTTTCCTCTCTTCCCAAATCTTGTAACTCCCTTCCATGGTGCAACACGTAACAATACATGATCCCCAATATTAAATTCCACGTCCTTCCGATGAAGATCCGCATAACTCTTTTGTCGATCCTGTGCCGTTTGTATACGTTGTCGAATCGTTTGGATCTTCTCTGTAGTAATGCGTACCAACTCTGGTCCCAACAATGTTGCTTCACCCACCTCGTCCCAGCATACTGGAGAACGACATTTTCTTCCATACAACGCCTCAAATGGAGCCACACCTATGCTCGCCTGATAACTGTTGTTGTAGGAGAATTCCACCAATGGTAGGTACTTATCCCAACTCCCTTTGAGATCTAGGACACAAAGTCTTAATAGATCTTCAAGAGTTTGAATAGTCCTCTCTGATTGTCCGTCCGTTTGAGGATGGTATGTGAACTGAATCGTAAATCCGTGCCCATAGCTTTCTGCAAGCTAACCCAAAATCGTGAAGTGAATCTTGGGTCACGATCCGAAACTATGGATACTGGCATGCCATGCAATCTCACAATCTCGTTCACGTACATACTAGCAAGACGTTCAAGGGAATAAGTCTCACGTATCGGCAAGAAATGAGCGGACTTGGTTAATCTATCAACAATAACCCAAATCGCATCTATGCCTTGAGAAACCTTGGGAAGACCCGTAACAAAATCCATAGTAATGTGTTCCCACTTCCATTTCGGATCTCAAGTGGTTGCAATGGACCCTTTGGTACTTGATGCTCCGCCTTTACACGTTGACAAGTTAAACATCTCGAGATAAACTCCGCGATCTCTCTTTTCATATTGCTCCACCAAAATGTATGTCGAAGATCGTGATACATTTTGGTACTCCCAGGATGGATTGCAAACGGTGTGTTGTGTGCCTCCATCATTATTCTATGCTTCAAGTCAAAATCGTTAGGAACACAAAGTCTGGAGTTGACTCGAAGTATTCCTTCTTCATCGATTCTTGCTTCTGGAATAGCACCTTCTTGCACTTTCTTCTTCATACGCATCAGCTCTATGTCCGTAGCTTGAGCAGCTTTAACTTTATCGATTAAAGTCGGTTCTACTCGTATATTTGATATCATCATGTGGGTACTTGGAGCCTTCATCTCTATCTCCATCCTTTGCAAGTCATACAAAATGGGCCTTTGTGTTAAAAACATTGCACTCGTACCCGCATATGATCTTCTACTCAATGCGTCAGCTACTACGTTTGCTTTTCCAGGATGATATTGGATGGTATGATCGTAATCTTTCAACAGCTCGAGCCAACGTCGCTGCCGCATGTTGAGTTCCTTTTGGGTGAAGAAATATTTGAGGCTTTTATGATCTGTATAGATCTCCACTTTCTCCCCATACAGGTAGTGTCTCCAGATCTTCAACGCAAAAACGACTGCTGCCAACTCCAAATCATGAGTAGGATAATTCCTCTCATATTCTTTGAGTTGTCGTGAGGCATAGGCTATGACTTTCCCATGTTGCATGAGAACACATCCTAACCCTTTGCCTGAAGCATCGCTGTAGATAACAAATCCATCCGAACCAGATGGTATTGTCAGAACAGGTGCCGAAATGAGTCTCCTCTTGAGTTCTTGGAAACTCTTCTCGCATTCCTCACTCCATACGAATTTTGTATCTTTCCGAGTCAGCTGAGTTAACGGAGTAGCGATTCGAGAAAATCCTTCCACAAATCTCCGATAATAACCAGCTAAGCCCAGAAAGCTACGTACTTCGGTTACCGACTTCGGTTGCTCCCAACTTTGTATGGCTTCAATCTTCGCCGGGTCGACAGATACTCCATGTTTTGACACCACGTGCCCAAGGAATGCTACTTCCTCAAGCCAGAACTCGCATTTCTTCAGTTTGGCATATAGCTTGTTTTCACGAAGCCTTTGCAGTACCAGCTTCAAATGGCGCTCATGATCTTCACGGCTTTTGGAATAGATGAGGATGTCATCAATAAAGACAACAACGAACTGATCCAAATATTCTTTGAATACACGGTTCATCATATCCATGAAGGCAGCAGGAGCATTAGTCAATCCAAAAGACATTACTAAGAATTCATAATGCCCGTACCGAGTTCTGAAGGCAGTCTTTGGAATATCCTCAGTTTTAATCTTCAGCTGATGATATCCAGAACGAAGATCGATCTTTGAAAAGAATTGTGCTCCTTGCAACTGGTCAAACAGGTCATCAATGCGAGGTAGCGGATACCTATTCTTGATGGTGACATGGTTCAATTCTCGATAGTCAATACAAAGTCGCATACTCCCGTCTTTCTTCTTTACGAATAAAACAGGAGCACCCCAAGGAGACGTACTAGGACGAATAAAACCGATGTCCAACAACTCCTGTAGTTGGACTTTTAACTCCTGAAGTTCAATAGGAGCCATTCGATATGGGGTTTTAGAAATGGGCTTTGTACCGGGTTCAAGGTCAATAAAGAATTCAATTTCTCGTTCCGGGGGTAGACCGGGAAGTTCTTCAGGAAATACATCGGGAAATTCTCTAACAATAGAAATATTATTCAAATCTGACTTGTCTTTGTTCAAATCCATAACATGGGCTAAGAAAGCTTGACATCCGTTTTTCAATAAACGAATAGCTTTGTGGCTTGATATGACAGTGACTGATTTTAGTGGTTTAGTAGTTTGAATTCGTATGACAGGTTGGTTAGGAATATGAAAACTAACAACCTTACGAAAACAATCAATTTTAGCATGATGAGTGGTTAACCAATCAATTCCTAAAATCACATCAAAAGCAAGTATCTTTAAAGAGATAAGATCAACAGGTAATGTGATAGTGCCAACTTGGATCATGCAAGATTTATAAACTGTAGATGTAACGAAGGTTTCACCCAACGGAGTTTCAACAGATAAGTTAAAGTCCAATTTCTCCGGAGTCAAGTTTAAACGTTGAGCACAAGCAGGAGAGATAAAAGAATGGGTAGAACCGGTATCTAGTAAAGTATAAACTTCGCAAGAATTCAAGATTAGCTTACCCGTGATCACCTCGTTCGGGTTTCTCGCGTTTTGGCCAGTAACGACAAACGCCCTTCCAGGAACCGCTGATTTCGACTTATCCGGGACAACTTTTGGAGTCACCATCCCCGCTGAACTTGGTTTTGCTACAGAACACTCTCGAGCTATATGACCTTCCTTTCCACAGTTATAACATACCTTGGATTGTTGTGGGCAGTTTGGGCTGATATGTCCCTCTTTCCCACATTTGTAACATACGACCGGTGGTCGTTCTCCTCCCCTAGAAACAGTTGATGTTTGTGCTGACGTCTTCACGTTATCATTGTTGTACCTTCTCTTCTTGAAATCTCCTCCCGACTCGCTCCTTCTATTATCACGACCACGATTACCACCAGAGTGGTTACCGCTTTTGTCCGAATATTTTCCTCCCTGCTGGTTTTCATTGCTTCGATGACTGCCGCCACCGGTATGACCCTGGTTGTGGTCCCTCGGTTGCACATACTCATTATCTCGCTCTAATAATTGAGCCCTGTTTACAACATCTGAATATAAAGAAAATTTATGAGAGATAAGATATTGCCGAATCTCGGGTTTTAGACCTCTCAGAAACATCCTTGTCATTCGTTCCTCATTTTCGACCAAATGAGGTGCAAACCTGGATAACTCTGCAAACTTCGCCTCGTACTGGGACACCGTCATGTTGTTTTGTTCCAGTCTAATAAACTCAACCTCCTTCATATGACGAATACTTTCAGGAAAGTACTTGTCATTGAACAGTTTTTGAAATGTTTCCCAGGACATGTTGAGTGCGTCAGGCTGGGTACGCTTCACAGACTCCCACCAGTAGTCTGCCTCACCGCGGAACATAAATGTGGCGAATGGAACCTTCTGTTCCTCCGTGCATCCCAAGACATCAAATATCTTGGTAATTTGCTTGACCCACGTTTCCGCCATGATCGGATCCGGCTTTCCCTTAAATTCTGGTGGTCCCAATTCTTTGAACTGCTTAGCTGTGACAAACCGCGCGTTGTTATCATTTCCACCCGTATTCTGCACACGAGTCTCCCTCGTCTGATTTTGCATGAACTGCAAAAAGCTCCTAAACATTCCATCATTCATCGTTTGCTCGGTAACGTTGTTTACAGGAGGAATATTGCCTTCCTGTTGCACGTTCCCCTGGGTAGTGATCAAAGGTGTCTCCACGGTCTGATTTACTCCATTATTAACGTTCTCAGCTGCCATTCTTAAATACTGCCATAAAACAAGGGTTAATAGTCATGTCATATATTATCCCTATACTCTGACCGACCAAATAAACACCAAATAAACTTAGTCAGGTCATACTAGCGAAGGAATTCCCCGTCTCTCCCCTCCTAGTTCTTGTCTCACATCTCAGCCAGGGATCATATCCCTAAGCTCTGATACCAACTGTGACGCCCCCAGAATAGGTATACAACACCCATTCTGAGTCGCCAAATACATGGTACAGAAAGCAAACTACAACTTCAATAATACAATTGTCGTGCAAAATACGACAACACATACTGTGAGTTTAAATACAAATATTGTCTTCTAGACAATATCCACACTCAAATAAATCCTCATTACAATTATTCAAACACTATTTTACAGAAATAGTGAGGACTGCTAATACATCTTTCTAGAACCATCACTCCATACCCCGACTAGATCCTGCTATGTTCTCACCTCCTGAGAAGAAAAATGGAACAAAAAGGAAAAGGGTGAGCTCAACTAGCCCAGTAAAGAATATTATGACTAAGATAATATACAACAAATTATCGTTAGTCTTCAACAGGGAAAAATCTGATAAAATATAATCGACAACAAGTTTTAGATCAACAACTGCAGCGGAAACAGCAAACCATTAGAAGAGTCAAGTAGAGAAAGAATTCTACTATCTTCTAAGATTTAAAAGTCCATCATCAATATTTTATCCCTGTAACATCAATTAATAATCATCTTTAACCAAATATTCATCTTTGCACTACAGGCCAAAGATATTCATTTGTATCATCAGTCGGTCATGTTCATCTCAACACCTGTTCATCTTTGCACTACAGGCCAAAGATATTCATCAAGTAATTATACATCTTTGCACTACAGGCCAAAGATATTCAGTAATATCATCATTTAGGACTGAGGATGATGAAAAATATCTTAAAGAGAACGAATCCAATGAGACAGAAGGACAAATAGTAGGGATTCGTATAACAGTTTATCCAAGATCAATAATACTTCATAATAATCAATTGTGAAGCAGAATTCAAAAATAAAGATCAAAACATGGATACAATCAAAGATAGTAACCATAATAGACATCTTGGACAAAAAGGAAAAATTTTATTTTTCGGTGAATAGTGCCGTATTCGTGAATAGTGCCGTATACGTGAATAGTGCCGTATACGTGAATAGTAACCCCGACACAAAAAGTTCCAAATTTGATAAAAACTCATATCAATATTTCAGCATAATGATATTGAAGAAAATAATATCATTTAAGAAGAAAATAATATCCCTTACCTCAAAATATCAGTACTTCTGGTCGGAATACCGGTATAAGGCTGAAAGAAACTTGCTCTGATGAATAGAAACTCTCAAAGTATCTAAATACTCACAAAATACACTCAATAATCTAGAGAGAGAAAGAGAGAAAACTTGTTTCTGGTGTGATTTTCAATTCTAACTTAGCCCTCTATTTATAGGAAAATTTTGGTAGGTTTGACCTGCAACCTGATGGCTTTACCTGCTACTATTCCCACCCACCACATTTGAAATATAATTCAGCACATTTCTTCACCAACCACAAGTGGGGCCCACCAATTCTAGAATTTTCCACCAAAATGATAAACTCCGAAAATTCAACAATTTCTGAACCAGTCATCTTGTAAAATTCATAATAAATCATACGTTCATTTTTAACGGTTCAAAATTTGTGGACATATACTCAACTTATATATGTATAACATATCCAAAAATTACCACGATCCAACGGTCGGATTAAAAATTATAACCCCCGCAAAATATCTCAAAAACCCTGATTTTTAATACCTCCATTCCGACAAAAATACTGACAAAAACCTCAACATTAACTCCTTCATTTTTAACCACAAAAATATATCCCTCATTTATATCCACATAAAATAAATATTTCCTTATCATATGAATCAATAATTAATTATTCACAAATAATATTACAGAATCACATTTATGACAACCAGGCCGTTCCCAGGAAAGAGGGGGCTTTCCAATAAGGATTTCTCCTTACTGGCGCGCAATTAGATGACCAAACCTCTCCTTAGACAGAACTTTCTAGACATTGCCAATAATGTTATCTAATAATATTATTCAAATAATATGAATTATTGATCTGATAAATGAAAATACTGTGCAGCAACAATTATTGAAACAACAATAATATAAAATATCAACGCAGCAATTATTGAATCAATAAAATAAAATATTGAATAATAACTACTGTAACAATTATTGAGTAGTGCCTTCTTACGTAAGAATCAATAATTGGTGCAATACCGTGTGCTACTGTATTTTAACCACCGGGTATTCCAACAGTATTAACGGTAACAACTACGCCGTTATTTATAAACAACTTATACTTGTCGTTTTCTTCATCCAATCGCTTTCCGTTATGGGGCCCACACAAGGCTGCGTCGTCGTACGAATATTCCCCGACAGCAAGAATATTCCACGACCAACCGAATATTCACCGACCAAAAATAAATATTTTATAACCACTTGCTTATTTTGTAAAATTTGCACATTTCACCCATAACCAAAGTATTATATCAAATTAACCCCTTATTATTCACAATAATATTTAGAGAAAATTTGATTTTATTCATTAATAAGTTGGGGTCTTACAATTACCACCAGAGTGGTTACCGCTTTTGTCCGAATGCTTTCCTTCCTGCTGGTTTTCATTGCTTTGATGACTGCCGCCACCGGTATGACCCTGGTTGTGGTCCCTCGGTTGCACATACTCATTATCTCGCTCTAATAATTGAGCCCTATTTACGACATCTGAATATAAAGAAAATTTATGAGAGATAAGATATTGTCGAATCTCGGGTTTTAGACCTCTCAGAAACATCCTTGTCATTCGTTCCTCATTCTCGACCAAATGAGGTGCAAACCTGGATAACTCTGCAAACTTCGCCTCGTACTGGGACACCGTCATGTTATTTTATTCCAGTCTGATAAACTCTACCTCCTTCATATGACGAATACTCTTTCAGGAAAGTACTTGTCATTAAACAGTTTCTTAAACGCTTCCTAGGACATGTTGAGTGCGTCAGGCTGGGTACGCTTCACAGACTCCCACCAGTAGTCTGCCTCACCGCGGAACATAAAAGTGGCGAATGGAACCTTCTGTTCCTCCGTGCATCCCAAGACATCGAATATCTTGGTAATTTGCTTGACCCACGTTTCCGCTATGATCGGATCCGGCTTTCCATTAAATTCTGGTGGTCCCAATTCTTTGAACTGCTTAGCTGTGACAAACCGCGCGTTGTTATCATTTCCACCCGTATTCTGCACACGAGTCTCCCTCGTCTGATTTTGCATGAACTGCAAAAAGCTCCTAAACATTCCATCATTCATCGTTTGCTCGGTAACGTTGTTTACAGGAGGAATATTGCCTTCCTGTTGCACGTTCCCCTGGGTAGTGATCAAAGACGTCTCCACGGTCTGATTTACTCCATTATTAACGTTCTCAGCTGCCATTCTTAAATACTGCCATAAAACAAGGGTTAATAGTCATGTCATATATTATCCCTATACTCTGACCGACCAAATAAACACCAAATAAACTTAGTCAGGTCATACTAGCGAAGGAATTCCCCGTCTCTCCCCTCCTAGTTCTTGTCTCACATCTCAGCCAGGGATCATATCCCTAAGCTCTGATACCAACTGTGACGCCCCCAGAATAGGTATACAACACCCATTCTGAGTCGCCAAATACATGGTACAGAAAGCAAACTACAACTTCAATAATACAATTGTCGTGCAAAATACGACAACACATACTGTGAGTTTAAATACAAATATTGTCTTCTAGACAATATCCACACTCAAATAAATCCTCATTACAATTATTCAAACACTATTTTACAGAAATAGTGAGGACTGCTAATACATCTTTCTAGAACCATCACTCCATACCCCGACTAGATCCTGCTATGTTCTCACCTCCTGAGAAGAAAAATGGAACAAAAAGGAAAAGGGTGAGCTCAACTAGCCCAGTAAATAATATTATGACTAAGATAATATACAACAAATTATCGTTAGTCTTCAACAGGGAAAAATCTGATAGAATATAATCGACAACAAGTTTTAGATCAACAACTGCAGCGGAAACAGCAAACCATTAGAAGAGTCAAGTAGAGAAAGAATTCTACTATCTTCTAAGATTTAAAAATCCATCATCAATATTTTATCCCTGTAACATCAATTAATAATCATCTTTATCCAAATATTCATCTTTGCACTACAGGCCAAAGATATTCATTTGTATCACCTGTCAGTCATGTTCATCTCAACACCTGTTCAATTTTGCACTACAGGCCAAAGATATTCATCAAGTAATCATACATCTTTGCACTACAGGCCAAAGATATTCAGTAATATCATCATTTAGGACTGAGGATGATGAAAAATATCTTAAAGAGAACGAATCCAATGAGACAGAAGGACAAATATTAGGGATTCGTATAACAGTTTATCCAAGATCAATAATACTTCATAATAATCAATTGTGAAGCAGAATTCAAAAATAAAGATCAAAACATGGATACAATCAAAGATAGTAACCATAATAGACATCTTGGACAAAAAGGAAAAGTTTTATTTTTCGGTGAATAGTGCCGTATTCGTGAATAGTGCCGTATACGTGAATAGTAACGTATACATGAATAGTAACCCCGACATAAAAAGTTTTAAATTTGATAAAAACTCATGTTAATATTTCAGCATAATGATATTGAAGAAAATAATATCATTTAAGAAGAAAATAATATCCCTTACCTCAAAATATCAGTACTTCTGGTCGGAATACCGGTATAAGGCTGAAAGAAACTTGAACTGATGAATAGAAACTCTCAAAGTATCTAAATACTCACAAAATACACTCAATAATCTAGAGAGAGAAAGAGAGAAAACTTGTTTCAGGTGTGATTTTCAATTCTAACTTAGCCCTCTATTTATAGGAAAATTTTGGTAGGTTTGACCTGCAACCTGATGGCTTTACCTGCTACTATTCCCACCCACCACATTTGAAATATAATTCAGCACATTTCTTCACCAACCAAGAGTGGGGCCCACCAATTCTAAAATTTTCCATCAAAATGATAAACTCCGAAAATTCAACAATTTCTGAACCAGTCATCTCGTAAAATTCATAATAAATCATACGTTCATTTTTAACGGTTCAAAATTTGTGGACATATACTCAACTTATATATGTATAACATATCCAAAAATTACCACGATCCAACGGTCGGATTAAAAATTATAACCCCCGCAAAATATCTTAAAAACCCTGATTTTTAATACCTCCATTCCGACAAAAATACTGATAAAAACCTCAACATTAACTCCTTCATTTTTAACCACAAAAATATCCCTCATTTATATCTACATAAAATAAATATTTTCTTATCATATGAATCAATAATTAGTTATTCACAAATAATATTACAGAATCACATTTATGACAACCAGGCCGTTCCCAGGAAAGAGGGGGCTTTCCAATAAGGATTTCTCCTTACTGGCGCGCAATTAGATGACCAAACCTCTCCTTAGACAGAACTTTCTAGACATTACCAATAATGTTATCTAATAATATTATTCAAATAATATGAATTATTGATCTGATAAAGGAAAATACTGTGCAGCAACAATTATTGAAACAGCAATAATATAAAATATCAACGCAACAATTATTGAATCAATAAAATAAAATATTGAACAATAACTACTGTAACAATTATTGAGTAGTGCCTTCTTACGTAAGAATCAATAATTGGTGCAATACCGTGTGCTACTGAATTTTAACCACCGGGTATTCCAACAGTATTAACGGTAACAACTACGCCGTTATTTATAAACAACTTATACTTGTCGTTTTCTTCATCCAATCGCTTTTCGTTATGGGGCCCACACAAGGCTGCGCCGTCGTACGAATATTCCCCGACAGCAAGAATATTCCACGACCAAACGAATATTCTCCGACAAAATGAATATTCCCTTATTATTCACAATAATATTTAGAGAAAATTTGATTTTATTCATTAATAAGTTGGGGTCTTACAACCAGGTCATGCGTAAACGCACCGACAGGATATTCCGACAGAATAATAAATAATGGAACCAGGTCCGGCGTAAACGCACAGACAGGATATTCCGACTGAATAATAAATAATGGAACCAGGTCCGGCGTAAATGCACAGACAGGATATTCCGACAGAATAATAAATAATGGAACCAGGTCCGGCATAAAACGCACATACAGGATATTCCGACAGAATAATAAAGAATAGAATAACAGAAGAATTTCACCAAGTATAGGGTAGCCCGCGTATACAGGTTATTCAAACAAAAATAATAAATAATGGAATAACAGAAGTTCTCTTCATGAATACAAAAGAAATAATACCCCTTACCTTAAGAAGAAGAGTACTGAATATGTGAGTAGTGCAGTAGTAGAATACTTTTTTTCTTTCTCTCTATAATTTCTCTCTCTAGAGTTTCAGTGAATTCGAAATAAATAATGAAGGAATGAGTTTCTATTTATAGAAGAATGGACTGCATAATAACTAACTCATAAACGGTCCAGATTGATTTACTTTTAATCGGACGATCCATATTTAAAGCAAAATATTTTAAATAAAATATAATATATTCTATTTATAATCTAATAAAACGAATAACTTTATAAAAGTATTATGTTTTATATACAAAGATTTTACTATGCAAAATACTGTGCAGACACTATGCAACACTATGCATAATAAAATATAATATATTCTATTTATAGAATAACTTTATAAAAGTATTTTGTTTTATATAAAAATTTTTTCTGTTTATTACATTAATAATACTAATAAAATAAAACTGAGTGACTTATCACATAAGCACCAATAATCAATACCGTGTGCTACTATGTAACCACGCGTATTATTGTATTTTTATTACCGAGTAGTTCAACAGTATTAGTGGTAAAACTTCCGCCGTTATTTTCATAAAATATTTTTGTCGTCTTCTCAATCCGACAATAATTTCGTTGTGGGGTCCACCAATGATTGTGCCGTCGTACGAATATTCCCTGTTAAAACGAATATTCCCCGATCAATCGAATATTATACAACTTGCTTACTTTGTAAAATTTATAAATATTACCCACAATTATAACATTATATCAAATTCATTCCATAATATTTAAAAATAATATTTATAGAAAACTCATCTTTATTAAAAAAATATTAGGGTCTTACAATTGTTTTTTTTTTATTTTCAACATCTGCACTTAAATTATTTGTGAACCACGATGTCAGGTCAGTCAATATTACTTGATCAAAAAAATAAATATAAATTATAAAGTGTTTAGATTGTGTATAAGTAAACGCATGCAACAAAAAAAAAATTAATTAGTTAGTCAAAATTAATTTTCTATTATTATTGATTTCTTGCTAATGAATTGAAACATCAAACATGTACCAAAAGAAGGCCTGTCTTAAATCGGGATATTTTAAAACGGATTATAATCCAAAAGGATAACATCATCCGTGAAACCAAACACCTCAATCGTCAAGTAAAGGAACAATTACAATAGCCATGCTAGTGTAGACTGTAGAAGAGAGAGCGAGAGACAGGAGAGAGAAAGAGAAGAGAGAGAAAGGAAAAATGGGAGGAGGAATGGAAGCAAACAAGAACAAGTGGATAGAGGAATGGGGTTCGGCTCGAGAGAATCTGGAACACAACTTCCGGTGGACCCGTCGCAATTTTGCTCTCGTCGGCATCTTCGGCATCGCACTCCCCGTCTTGGTCTACAAGGGCATCGTCAAAGAATTCGTACCTCTCTCTCTATATATCTATGTATATATTGTTTGTTTCCATTTGTTCATTTTGTTATCAATCGTGGGAATCTATCAGTTAATACCCTAATTCCTTCACAAATTTCTCGCAAATGACATTTCTATTAACAATTACGTAGAATATTTTAGGCTTCAATAATAAAAAATTTACTCCAAATTAAATAGCCTATTGCTGTTGGATCAACCTTAGTTTTGGTTGGTTATTTTGATCTGTAATTGGGAAAAGAAAATTGAGAAGTAGTATGTAGTTTTAAGGGTTACGAAACACTCTGTAACTTTGTATAAATGAGAAAATCACCCACAATTTTATAATGTAACCAACATTCTCTGCCTCTGCCTGAGACCTGAGTACACTTGCCTCCAGTTTTTGACTTAAAACCTCCCTTTCTATGTTACTACCTCAATTCCATAATAATTGACTTTTTAGGAGAAAAAATTTCTTCCAATTTATTTGTTATTTACAGTTTTCTAGTAGAATAAATTATTTACTTTTCTATATTTTTCCTTAATTTCTCTCATTGTCCAAATAAATTTTCTCCCTTGTATTAGAAGTTTTCAACTTCCCATAAAGGGGTAGTGATGTAGTTGCATACATATTTTAATTATTAAATGATAATATTAAATGATTTTATTAATTCATGTGCATGACTATTATTTGTGAGAAGACAGTGATATTTTGAGCTTTTATATGGGATTTGCTTGTTGTTCAGTGGGTTGTTCATTGACAACTGTGGCTTCAAAATTCAGATTATCTAATCTCAAACACACTATGTGCCAGGAGTGTAATGTGCTGTTTAGGTGACAGTAACACAAAGCCTTGAGTGAAGTGCCATGTTGAAAACTTGATAGGAGCTCCTATTTTTTATGGGAAAGTAATGATGTATTCTTTATCATGCTTTAATCTCTATTTTCCAACTTACAAAAGGGAAAATACTTCATGTTGATGGTGTGTCGCAAATATTGGAGAAGCTGGATTTTATTTAGATTCCAATGTTTCATTTATCTTTGGAGACAAGATACCACCTATACACGCGCCGCCTAAGTAGAAACTTTTCAGATTTATGGTTTGATTGGCCTTGAGGGGTGTAAATTAGTGGAAATAAATTAAGAAAGGGAAGCGTTTGAATTATGAGGGATGAATTGATGCATATTTTCCCACCCATTCTTCAAATTCTCCATCCTACTAAGTGATGATGCTCTATCTTTCGGGTCGTCGTCTCCGGTTGAACTCCAACTCCTCTAGACCTGCACAACATGTCCTCACAGTGTTTAATGGCTTTGGGCTGTTGTGGAACGTTTCTGATGTAGGTGTTAGTATTTGGGGAAGAAAGATAAAATATCAATCTAGGTTTTGTTTTATTGAAATAGGTAGTGAAACATATCCCTTCGACTGATCCCATCAGTAGATGGTTAGGACCGTAACGCCCCCGAGTCCGGACAATTGCCGCTCGAACAAGGGTCGACGTTAACTCAACATCTTTCATAACTTAACCAATGATCTCATAATTATATTGGTTGAATTAGTCTATTACAGACTATAAAATTATAAATTTCCTTAACTTCATTTCTGGATCTTTACTTGATTTCGATCTCATTCTTTCTACAAGTATCAACTTTTAACTTATATCTGTATACATAGATAACTCCATATATATCATTCAATTTTAACCTTACGATTCAGACATTCTATACTTTTATATATCCAAAGTTCACAGTACTAATAACAAAAATTATTCTTGACAACAGAGGGGTGCATTTCGGTAATTTTAGCATCTTTCCGGCGCTCTCATTAGTATAACCTCAGTGCTTACAGAACTCCCAATATCATTCAATGTCCTCACTTAGATACATATCATTATAGAGATATCTCTTCATATCTATATTTCCTATTTATCTGATATTCACAATATTAATAATATACTTGTACTTGGAACAGAGGAACCTTGCAATGAATTTGGTTTCTTCATCGGTGCTAAATCTCTATTCTTACAGCATTCACAATGTTATTCAATATCCTCATTCAGATATAAAGTTTTTTATCAACATTGTATTAATGCTTTACTATCTATCTGAAATCTAGAGCGTCGGCATAACATGATCAGTCTATATTATCAATACCCACACTCAGATTAATAGATCTTTAACAATTATAAGTTATATCAAATTAAAGACATAACACCATTCTGATGATAATAGCATGATATTATTAATATAATATTCGATTACATGGTTTGCTTGTTCGTATTACAGAAGTCATTATGACTTGATACAAATACAAGTAAATAAAACATGAAACTTAATCTACGCTTCTTCTTTACGTTCATGATCTTCCTATCATTCTTCTTTAACTGCAAATAAAGTTTTATTCGCAAGAATGAGCACGACGGCTCAGCAAGTTTAACAAATAACACATATACAATTTATGCTTTCATATAAACTTTAGCATGTTTGATTTGACATAACTTTCAGTTAACGATCATGTTAAGTCATGCTCAATGAACATAATCATATATGGCATAAAATGTCATTAAACACTTAACTTTAAATCATCATTTCCTGCTTAACATTACATAAGGCTTTCATACATATACTATCACATATCAACTATCACATATGAACAAGCTTAGAAATAGTTGCACATAGGTGTAGGATAGAAAACTTGCGCACATAATCAAATAACAGTTAGAATACTTGCACAATAACACATAAAGGATTAGAACTTTCCTTGATGCATAATCTCGTCTTATCGGTACACTTTAAACAACCTATATAATAAGTTACATGTACCCGAATGTTAGTTTATCGAATTTTAGTTCTTAATAATTGTTTCTATAACTTAACTAAACTATCATCATTAGTGGTTATGCTTACAAAATTCTCAAACTCAAAAACTCATTTTAAGGGACTTTTTAAGAAATGGACAACTTATTTCGCAGCCCGACCCCGGCTCAGTAAAACGGCCATAACTTCTTCGTTTTAAAACATTTTTGAGTCGTTCAAAATCCCATGCGTTTGTAACTTCCGTCTCTACAACTTTGCTTTGTATTTCATAACCAAATTCCAAACATATGATTTTATATAAATTTTAAGATAACAATTCAGATTAGGGGTTTCTCATTTTATACTTTCAATCTCTCTAACTAGTTACCACTTGGGCTAATTAACTAGTTTTCATCTTTTATGACTTGATAATATTGTATTACATAATCATAAACCTAAACATATATTATTTTATGAATCCTACTCAAGAACATAAGTACATAAACTAGAAATACAAAAACATGATTTCTTTACCTCTTGAAGTGCAAGCTTTACAATACTTGAGTAATTAAGCCTTTTGTTATTCTTCCTTCTTTCAACTAACAAGTATTCTTACTTGTTATTTTCAATCTACTCTTGCTCTAGCTTTGTGAATTGGTGAGAATTTATTAAGAATGGTCCTCTATTTATAGGATTTCCTAAATTAGGATATTTAGGACATAAAGCCAGAAACTAGCTTAACAAGTTAGTTTCTTAGGCATGGCTAGTCACTATAGTTAGTCACAAGCTTTACCATCCCACTTGGTGAGTCACCAAGCCTAGTCACCCATGTGCCACAACACACCACACAATTTTGGACAACACATTTTAGGAAACAAAATCTCATTTGCCAACTAATTAATCAAGGAAAAACCTATACATACATAAGCTATAGACATATAAGTTTTCCTAAATGGCCACACTTTTTCTACTGCCTAACCAAATTCTACCTAGTTTGGTTAATCCAACTTAATTTACTTTCTAGTTAGGTTTCCTAACTAATCTGATTAGTCAAAAATGTTGACTTTCCCGAAGTTGACTTTACGTTCTATGAATTGTGATTTAGTGTCTTTTTCGGGAAATTTTTATTTTCTTATTCTAGCCTCATAAATATTCGGGTATTAAAGGACCTACCCATGTGGGTTTTACAGGCACATCCCATCAAAGGACAAATGTGGCGGCTGACCTAACCCTATGCGGTCCAGGGCTATAATTTCAGCACTCGATTGTCCGGTGTTGAGTGGGTTCTCTGGGTCACGGGTCTTGGGCCCTTGCTATTTGGCCTAAATAAATGGAACTTTGAGTTCATACCTAATATTGCCCCCAACTCTAGGATGCGGGAGTATGAGGTCTTTCATCAAAAACATTTGCTTTCAGTAGCATGGTTGATCAAAGCCTTCTGATAACTTTTAAATCTTCGTTTGTCACCTTCGATATTCCTTTGTTAGAAAGCGTGTTGTAATTTACAGTTACAAACGCGTGCTTTGAGGAGAACATGCTCTTACACGCCTGTTACTGCGCTGACTATTGGGCTTTGTGGCCATGATTACGTCATAGGTGGCGTTTTGTATGCCCAACACGATTAATATCGGGTTGATCTCGATCGTTGATTTTAAAAATTTCTTCTCGTTCTCTGCTGTTGAGGAAGTCTATAAATAATGAAGTAATTTTGCAAATTCACTTTTGACTTTTTCCCTCTATTCTCTCTGCTTTCATCTGAGATTTCGCCGGTGCTCTCTCTAGAACCTACATTTTCCGTCTAGTTTCTCTCCTTTTTCGGTTGATTCGTTCAAGTAAGATATCTGAACTTGCTAGTTTTTATATTTCTGTTATTCAGTCCATGTTGCTGTCGCATTCTTTGTGTAGATCCGTAAGTTATCCTTTGTAGGTTTTTAATTGTATTTTTTGTCATCAATGGCTAGAACAATTGAGTTCCCCATTCTTTAGGTAGGGCTGACCTTTTCAACGGCGATAGGGCCGGGCCTCGTCTTGTCCTTCAGGATGACGAAGCCACTAAGATAAGGAAAACATCATCCCTTCGAGGTACGAGTTAGAGGGTGGAAATGAACTCCCCACCTTTGTAAAAGAGAGCACCCCTAAGACGTTTGATTTAGAGGATATGGAAAAAGCCATCCCCTCAAGGATACTTCTTTGAGCGGACACCTGACTTTAGGACCACTCCCTGCATCCGTATAACGAAGGCGTGTAGATTTGCACCAGATCTCTCGATGCCCTTCGGGCCGCTATTCAATTACCCCTGAGTATAACCTTAGGATGCTTGAGGGAGAGAATATATGACCTCCCCAAAGGTAGGTGGATTAGGATCCCTGAGATGCATTTCTGATATGGACTTAGGTTTCCCCTTCGTTCTTTTATTTGGGAGCTCTTTTGGGACTTTTTTAAATGTAGCATCGGGTAGATAGTGACAAATTCTATCCTTCTGCTGAACACCTTCATTGCCCACTGTAAGGAGAGAAGACTGAAGCCCACTTCTCGCCTTTTCTTTTACATGTTTAAGTTCCAAAAGTCCCAGACTAAGGGGTTTTACCAACTGTACCGTCAGGATGGTGACCTAGTAATTACCCCTTCAAGTAATAAGGGCTGGCACGAGCGTGTCTTCATCAAAGGAGGCAAGGTAGCTTCTTCGCCCCGATTTGTTGACCCCAACGATCCTGAATCACCAGTTCTTATCAAATATAAGGTCCCTGCTGGGGAGTTGGAGAAGTAGCAGAGGGATTACGCTTCTGTTGTGGTAGGTCAACCTTGGACCCCAACGATCGCGAATCATGCATGCCCCCTTCATGGCAAGGATTTCACAAGTGATTATATTTGCACGTCATTGTCTCTTTCAGATTATTAAAGTTGTGTGGAGAGAAATGTTCAAAGCCCTTGAACAGAGAATTCCAATAATTGCTTGTCCTTGATTTTTTTTTTAAGTTTTGTTTTGGCACTACCTACTGTTATGTTAAAATATCACGTGTCTAAGTTTATATACTCATGGCCTAGTTGGATTTGCTTCACTGTATAACACTTTTTGGATAACTGCTTGTTGGTTCATTTCAAGTGGAGTAACCTCTTAAGAATTTCGAGCATCTTCGATGTGTTATCATGTATACCTTTGATTGTTTTGAAAACCCTAAATTTTGTTAGTGTTATGCAATTTTGTTTTGGCCTACTTGGTTTGATTACTTTCTTGTAGCAAAATATGTCTTAAACTTTCTTATACTTTTTTCTGCATGTATTTGTGGGTTGAAACAAGTTTTCAGCCATGATTTCACCATATAATTTTGGCTTAACACCCTTACAATTGTAGTCAACATACGAACTTAACTGCTAAAATTGTGAATCCTTTATGCTTGATCATTAGTTTTTAATACATACCATGAGTTATGGATGTTTTATCTGCAGGTAAAGATATGGTGATTGATCATTTATTTGTTTATAATTGGCTCATTTTTCCTCTTAGTTAATTTTTTCTTGCTATCCTTCTTTAACATTGTTTCATTTTATGGTTACAGCATATGCAAGATGAGGATGCAGGCAGGCCCTACAGGAAGTTCCTGTGAGTGTTTTGTAATTTCCATTAATAATTGTGGGTGCAGTAAAACTGGGTTTCTTACAGTCCACAAAGTATGCTTTTTTCCCACTTTGGGGAAGTCGCCTTCTTATTCACTTTGTAACTTGGTTGCCATTTTCAACTGTACTTTTATATTAATTTGTTTTGTTTGAAGGTCCTAAACTCTCCCTCTCTCTCTCATTCATGAAGCTACATGTTATTTAGGTGTCTTGGTAGATCATTTTCTTACAACTTTCCATATAGATATCTTGTATCTCCATCTCCATCATAACTGGGGATGATTAAATAGTATCCATCTGTATCAAGAGTTCCATTACCCATGTGAATTTCCTTTCACCATCCAAAATCCAAGCCATAAATTGGTAATGTTAACCAGCTTATGACCCCTATGCTTGTATTGGCATAGAGTATCCTTTCCTTGTCCTTGAGATCCTGTAATTTTGGACAAATCTTTTTGGTGGTTCAAGAAATAAATTTTTGGCTCACGTAATCATTTGTCACTGTCTCATCTCAACTGCTGCTTATTCTACTAGCAAACATAGCTTAATCTGTATGGTTACGACATTTTTTATTCATGCTTGGTGAGAACGAGAAGCTACATGATTTTGATCGATCGAGTATTTTCTTTTCTAAGTTTGTCGATTGGAATGGTACGGAATGAACATTCTTTTAAACATTCTAGTGGAATGTTCGTTTCCTTCCCTTTTAAACCACGTTTGGCACCGGAAATGTGGTGATTGGAATGAGAATCACATACTTGGCATGTTTGGTTTTGGGGGAATGGAATGGGCATTCTAAAATAAATGCTCATTCTTATGTTTGGTTACTTAAAAGGGGAGGGAATGAGTATTCCAATGGAATGCCTATTCATATGTTTAATATTTTATAATGATGGGTAAAGATTGACCATTCCATTTCAATCGACAAACTTAAAAAAAAAAAAACTTTAATCGATTTCAATGTTGTAATCAAATATTTCTATTTCCTTACTTGGAAACGTCACGTCTGGGAAATGAAATCGAAATAATTGAATATTTTCATTCCCATGTTTGGTGTAGTCAAATACCGGAAATGGAGTCTTTCAGTGTTATGAGTCAAATTATTTTTTTAACAACAAATTACTACACAAATATTTTATCTTTAAAAAGGATTGAAGAGCCAATAGTAAAAAAAATATAGAAATAATTCAACCAAAGTAATAACGCAGCTTCCCTTATATTAATAAATGTATAATATGTGTGCATAATATGGTCATCTATCTATATAAAAATATATAAAGGATGCGTGTTAAATAAAGCAAGAGACTTGAAAATAAAGCATGCATGCGTGTTAAGGTCTATGAAGGACTCTTCCAGCAAGCAAAGCAGCATCCATGGCAAGGGTGATGACTTGAATAACATCTTCGGCTTTGCAGGTATTCCCTTTAAATGATCTGCCCCTGTTTCTCTTGAAGTTGCCTATGCAGTTCACCAAATTCTGGTTGCACTCTTGGCTTAGATAGTCATCTGCACCACCACAACAATTCATCCATTAATTTCTACTACTAGAGCCAGTGGTATATGAGTCGAGTCAGTCTCGAGGGAGTGGTTAGCATAAAATTAACTTTGGACAATTGACTAATATAGTGTCGATACGCAGGAGAGAGGTGATCTTTCCATCTGCGTGTCAACACTTTTATTGGTTACATGACCAACTTACCATGACATTAACTTCGATTAATTCGAGTTGAGGCAAGCTAGGATGAGCTAATAAGCATAGTACGTAGTATACTATATAAGTAATGGTAGGAGATGGGGGACTTAACTGTTTTTAGATAGAATGCAGGCATCGTGATTCATACAACAGGCGTCCAGTCCATCACATGGTTTCTCCCCCGGGCATCCACCATACAGAAGCCCACAGTACTTCCCATACCTTAGAAATGGAGCCACTGTATATATACGATGCCAAATTTTGGACATTTATCCATACCAAAATATAACAAGGCAAATATCGAGTCGTTTTAGTTAGTCTCGAGTCAAATCGGTAGTACAACTTTGATGACTCCTCAACTTAGAATCATGAACAAAAAGTATAGAAATTATCTTGAAGCTGAGATGATCATGAATGAGTCTTTAGGAAAAAGGAACTTTTTTACAAATTTTAGTATATATTTTCTACTAAAGATATAATGTATTCAATTAATAATTGATATAATTTAGATGACTCTTGATATTTAATGATTCATAAATCAAATTAATAGAACATATAAGTTCATTTGAATCAACTATATTTAGGAAAAGATAATTTTACCATCAAAGTGAGAGTCATTTGAATTTGGAGTAGAGTAAATACAAAAACAAACAAGATTGTCCACACCAATAATATCTTATTGGATGAAGATGTATGTTTCAATTTACTAATCAAATTTTCAAGCTGTAAATATTTTTTTCAATTTACTAATCAAATTTTCAAGCTGTAAATATTTTTTCTTCCAAATGCCAACATAACTTCTATGCAATTAAAATTGTTACTAATTCACTAAAAAAAGTAGAAGAAAATGGTATGTATGCATGTAATGTTTTGCACAAAAGAACATACACGACAAGTGGTTTTCTAAGTTTAATCGTGCTTTCAGCTTTGCACGGGTTATTAAGTTTTTTTTACATTTTATATATATATATATATATATATATATATATATATATATATATATATATATATATATATATGTGGGCTATATGTATATACACAGCTGTGTATTACATAGTAAGGCTATGACGACGAATTTTTTGGGCTATCGTGACAGTTCACCTGTCGTTATGGCCCAGAATAGCTATGGCGACGGATGAAACCGTCGTTATAGTCCAAAAAACTGTCGTCATAACCTTATTGTGTAATACACAATTGTGTCTATATATATATATATATATATATATATATATATATATATATATATATATATAAATTTTGTGGTGGTAAATATGTATAAATAATATAGAAGGAAAGATGTACATAAATTTGGAAATGAGAATGAACTGGTTATATTTTTTTATTCAATGTAGGTTGAAAGGTGTTAGACGACTTTTGAGTTTTCTTACGAATAAGAAAAGAAAAAGAATAAACAGAATTTGTAAATGTACGTTTGAGTCAACTCAACTAGCCAAATAAGTGACCCAATGAATCGAAGGTCGGTCGGTCGGTCGGTCGATTGCTTTTAGACATAGGATCAATGGATGGAAAGAAGAGGAACATACCATTGCAAAAGGACGATTCACAAGTTCTACTACACTCTTTACCCTGCAAAATATCAAGGGAAAATTAGGTGAGAATGATAACTAATGATATATATATATATATATATAGAGAGAGAGAGAGAGAGAGAGAGAGAGATATAATAAAAGTTACTACCATCTAATTAATTTACGTAAATAGGGTTGTACAGTTCAATAACGAGTGACTAACCAGAGTGAGACCTGAATTTGCTTGAACCCCAAGATTCAGGGCCTGGGTGGCAGAAAAGTGGAGGAGGAGGAGGAGGAGGAGGAGGAGAAGGAGAGGGACAAAAGCTGACGACTGCAGGATGGAAATAGCCATTGAAGAAGATCAGGATGCTTGGTTTTGCTTAAAGGCTCTAACTTTTATAGATAGATAGATAGGTAGGTAGGCAGGCAGATTTTGGATGTGTATGTTACTTATATATATATATATATATATATATGTAAGTTGGGTGGCTTCGGGCTTAGAGGGCTTGTCTTGTAACGTCTCGTGACACGTTTTTGTAGTTTTGTTGATCACACTACTACTCACCTGTATATGCTATGCCCTCCCCAACTCAACTCCACAACATTATTCATCTTATCCACCATCATTTCTTCTCTAAAATTATTTATTTTTTTATGAGTTTGGTTGGTTCAAAATTAAACTATGTTCTATTTATTCCCAATTTTGCTGGCAACTTTTTCCCCATAATATAATGAAGGGGTCAGGAGCATTATTTCTACATGTATTTTTAATATTTTTACATAATTTCTTTCTGCATAAAAGTGGATCCCACTTTATGCTAACATAAATAATGTATAAATATTAGTTTCCTAATTAATTATCTCGTCCAATATATTGCCCACAATTCAACTGTTAGGATTGAATAGTTCCCAATTTTAATTTCATTGAATCCAATAACCCATGCATCTATACATCCGCATCTTGAATAATTCACCAATTGCAACTAAAATTTTTTTTAGATAGTTTATGACATATTCATGTCAGAGGTGAGACCCGGTCATTATAATTATTCATATGAAAGATAAATCATGTGGAAATATTAATTTTTGATGGAAATATTAATTTTTGATGTAGTTCCTATATATTTCTCACTTTGGGATATATATATGTTTAATTGTTTTATCTTATTAGCAACATCGTCTTAATACATTTCATTCCTTTGATTTATAAAACAAAATAATTAAATAAACCTTAATACGGTTAATCAAAAAAGTAAGAATTTTGAATCTTATTCATTAAGAGGTGCATCTAATTAAATGCTGTTTTCATTTGTGGGAATATATATATATATATATATATATATATATATATATATATATATATATATATATATATATTAAACCGCAATTAGTGAATGAAGAGGCATGCAGTGGCAAAAACTGAAAATGTACGTACGTATATATCTATCCGAATGCCATTGTTTTCGACTACAAACTAGTTTTGCATAGGCGAAGATTATAGTATATACACAGCAATTGATCAAGAGGGAACCAAATACATGAACCATAACGAAATAACTCATGTACGTACTATGACACAAACACTTGACAGAATTAGCTAGTACTGCATGTATATACATGCAACTACTGCATGTCTTCATCACGATGATGAATAAAATCATCATACCTTTTATAATCACTACTTTTTAAGTTTTTGAGCCATCACATATAACCAATATTTATTTATTTATTTGGTACTGTTAATGCCAAGTTTCGTCAGCGCGTCCAATCACTAAATCTACGCTCTGAATCCTGCACAATAACAGATCACACACGAAGCTTGACGACTTGTGCCGCCGGGTGATAGCTCCGGTGTGAGAATGAGTACAGGTCGTTACAAGGTTTAACAATGGAGGCTTTAGTGTTTAGTGCTCAAATATGTATTACCGGTTAATTGAAAACCAAGCCTTGTATTTATAGTCATTCTGTCACCGTAGAATCCACTTTCGAGTCGGATTAGGACTCCTGAGTATGGTAGTTACCATTACTTGGGTCCAATTAATACAATCTCCTTAAAAGGTGCAAGTTGGATACGATCCAATCACTACCTTTGGAGTTACCTTATTCAAATATGATTAGGAGTAGAATCCTTAATCATTTAGAACCCTTATCACTCCGGACTCCATATAAGGGCCAACTCACTGTACAAGGCCAATCCAACAGAACCACGCTAATCGATCTGGGCTCTGGCCCAATGGACTCGGAGGCCCGACCCCGAACATCATAGCTTAGAACAGGACTCCGGCCCTTAGGGCTCGGATGTCCGAACCCGAACACTTTCAACATCCTGCATGGCTTCGGCCCAATGAGGCCTAATCTCCTCGACCCAGCCCAGGCCTTCAGCCCATATGAGGATCGGTAAAACGCTCCCGAACATTGCCCCCCAGTCTCTTGTTGTAATATGTTTATAATTAAAGGCTTGAAAAGACACGATCTTGAAGAGTCATGACAGGAAATGATGAGTTGTCTTGGGAACCCAAAAGGTTTCACTTCGCTTTTTGAAATGGTACACGCTTTCCCATAGTTAGACCCCACTTGCCATAAATAGCCGCCCTTGGGATTTGTGCAGCCTCACTATAAAGTCCCCAGCCCAACCATCACTGTCACTTTTTCCCAGCATTCTTCATTTCAAATTCTCTTCTGAAATTTTTTCGGCAAGGCAATTTCCGGCAAGCAACCCCTCTCTTAAGCTTTTCTCTGATCCAAGCTCTTTTTTTATCTTTTTGCTTATAAATCACCACATTTCCATCTTATTGTACTTCAATGGTTGATCCTTGTGACGCCCCCAAAAATAGGTATACATCACCCATCTTGAGTCGCCAGATACATGGTACAGAATTCAAATACAACTTAATAATACAACTGTCGTGTACAATACGACAAAACATAAACTGTGAGTTTGAATACAAATATTGTCTTCTAGAGAGTATCCATATTTAAAAGGAGTCCTCATTACAATTATTATCACACTATTTCACAGAATAGTGAGGACTACTAATGCTATCCTCTGGACCATCACTCCGTTTCCCAACTCGTCCCAACTATATTCTCATTTCCTGAAGAGAACAGTGAAAGAAAGGGTGAGCTCAACTAGCCCAGTAAGAAATATCATGACTAAGATAATGCAGAATAAATTATCATTAGTCTTCAACAATGTTAAACTGTGAGACCCCAGATTTTATGAATAAATATTTAATTTTTCTCGAAATAAATTTTTTTTATATTATGGTGTGGATTTGATATAATAGTTATGGGTAGTATTTATAAATTTTGCAAAGTATGCAAGTTGTCATATTATATTCGTTTGGTCGGTGAATATTCTTTTTGTTGGGGAATATTTGTACGACGGCACAATCATTGGTGGACCCCACAACAGAAGTATAGTCGTAGTTAGAAAATGACAAAATTATCTTTCTATAAAAATAACGGCTGAGGTGTTACCGTTAAAACCGTTAAAACTGTTGAACTACCCGGTAGTAAAAGTACAGTAATACGCGTGGTTGCATAGTAGCACACGGTATTGATTATTGATGCTTACGTGAGAAGTCACTCAGCTATACTCAATTATTGCTACAGTAATTGCTGCATCATATCTCTTAAATTATTGTCATAGTATCATCTGTATAATATGTTATATTATTAAATCAATAATTGAGACGTTGTGGTAAGTTTGGTTATTTTTTATGGGGGGCTCATATGTCATCATCTAAGAGTCTCTTCGTCAATAGTAATTACCTTCGTCAATAGTATTTACCTTGGTCAATAGTAATTACTTTCGTCAATAGTAGTTGTCCCTTCAATATTACCAAGAGTCATTTGACCCTTCGTTAAGACCAAGAGTCATTTGACCCTTCGTTAAGACCAAGAGTCATTTGACCCTTCGTTAAGACCAAGAACCACCCTCAGTTTTTCTATAAATAGAGGCATAGGGCTTCATTATTTTTCACGAATTCATTCAAGCTATAGAGAGAGAAAGTATAGAGAGAATAAGAGAGAGAGAATAAAAGTATTCTGCTACTTCACTTTTCCAATATCCAGTTCTTTTAAGGTAGGAAATATTATTTCTTTTATATTCATGAACAGAACTTCTGTTATTCCATTCTTTATTATTCTGTTGGAATAACCAGTATACGCGGTCTACCCTATACTTGGTGATATTCTTCTATTATTCTGTTGGAATATCCTGTCTGTGTGTTTTACACCGGACCTGGTTCCGTCTTTATTATTATTCTGTCGGAATATCCTGTCTGTGTGTTTTACACCGGACCTGGTTCCATTATTTATTATACTGTTCTTTATTATTCTGTCGGAATATCCTGTCTGTGCGTTTACGCCGGACCTGGTTCCATTATTTATTATTCTGTCGAAATATCCTGTCTGTGCGGTTACGCCGGACCTGGTTCCATTATTATTATTCTGTTAAGAATAACCTGTCTGTGCGGTCTATCGCATGCATGGTGATTTCTTTTGTTATTCCATTCTTTATTGTACTCCGTTGGTTAAGTTTTGACTTCTATACTCCACAAAATTTGTGGAATATCCTTGATAATTGTGTTTCATCTAGTATCTATTCATGAAAATATTCTCCTGATCATTCTTGAATTTTACTCCACAAAGTAGTATCATGTTGACAATTTGGACGTTGTTAATTCTTCGATAAATTAATTCTTGAACTTGTTTTATTGAATTCTTATATCATTGTCATCATCCTCATGTTTATATTCTTTTGAAAGTCATCTGTGGCCTGTAGTGCATAGATGGACTTGGTATGATTATGACCAGGGATTATTCGGTGTAATCATGACCGTAATGTTACGAATGATGTGGTAAAAGTCCTCATTGTCCCGTAGTGCATTGATGGACAGTTGTTGGCATGATCATGACCATTAATGAATATACGAATATCCTTGGCCGTAGTGCAGGGGTGATTCGATGATGTGGATTATTTTATTAAGCTGAGTCTCAGCGATCACAGTGTTAGAAATCTTTTAAATCATAAAAGATAGTAGAGTTTATTTTCTACTTGACTCTTTTAATGGATTGCGTGTTCCGCTGCAGTTAAACTTGATGTCTATTATATTTTATCAGTTTAACATTGTTGAAGGCTAATGATAATTAATTCTGCATTATCTTAGTCATAATATTTCTTACTGGGCTAGTTGAGCTCACCATTTCTTTCACTGTCCTCTTCAGGAAATGAGAACGTAGCTGGGACAAGTCGGGGAACGGAGTGATGGTCCGAATGATAGTATTAGTTAGTAGTCCTCGCTATTCTATGTAATAGTGTGTTAATAAATGTAATGAGGACTCCTTTTGAGTATGAATACTCTCTAGAAGATAATATTTGTATTCAAACTCACAGTTTATGTTTTGTCGTATTGTACACGACAGTTGTATTAGTAAGTTGTATTTGTATTCTGTACTATGTATCTGACAACCCAAGATGGGTGATGTATACCTAATTTTGGGGGTGTCACAGTTGGTATCAGAGCTTAGGGATATGATCCCTGGCTAGGATGTGAGAATAGAACTAGGAGGGGAGAGACGGGGAATTCCTTCGCTAGTATGACCTACCTAAGTTTATTTGGTATTTAATTGGTCGGTCAAAGTATATGGATAATATGTTATATGTTAATTAACCCTTGTTTTGTTGCAGTATTTGCAAATGGCATCCGAAAATGTTGAGATAAACAATGAAGCACATGAGACCATTGAATCACCAACGATCAATGCTCAGGTTAATGTGCAACCAGAGGACAATAATCCTCATGAAAATAATAACACCAATGAAATGGTGAATGATGGGATGGTCAGAGACTTTATGCAATTCATGCAACAACAAAATAACTCTCGGACGGTCACCGCTAAACAGTTCAAGGAGCTGGGACCACCAGAGTTTAAGGGAGAGCCAAAACCGCTTATAGCGGAAACATGGATAAAGCAGATTACCAAGATATTTGATATCTTGGGATGCTCCAAGGAGCAAAAGGTTCCCTTTGCCACTTTTATGTTGCGTGAAGAGGCAGATTACTGGTGGGAATCTGTAAAACGTACCCAGCCTGACGCACTCAAGATGTCTTGGGAGAAGTTTCAAGAACTGTTCAATGACAAGTACTTTCCCGAAAGTATTCGTCACATGAAGGAGGTGGAATTTATCAAGTTGGAGCAAAACAACATGACTGTGTCGCAGTACGAAGCCAAGTTTGCCGAGTTGTCCAGATTTGCATCCCACTTGGTGGATAATGAAGAGAGAATGACGCGGATGTTTTTAAGAGGTTTGAAACCGGAGATACGTCAATATCTTATTTCTCATAAACTGTGTTTGTATTCAGATGTTGTGAATAGGGCTCAGTTAGTGGAGCGCGATAACGAGTCAACGCAACCAAAAGAGAGCAGCCGAAAAAATGATAATACTGGTGATAACAGTCATCAAAGTGGTGACAATAAGCATGGAGGGAATCAACATGCCAGAAATGGTAACCACTTCAATGGTAATCATGGTCAAAACAATAAGAATGGACATTTCAAGAAGAGGAAATTCAACAATGATGGAAAGACGTCAGCACCAGCACCCGTTGTTAAGGAAGGAGAACGACCACCTATCATATGTTTCAAATGCGGAGGGGAGGGACACATCAGTCCAAACTGCGCGATGCCATCCAAAGCATGCTATAATTGTGGAAGAGAAGGTCACTTAGCCCGATTTTGTCGTTCACCGAAGACAAGTTCAGATAGGATGGAGGCACCAAAGATCGTCCCAGAAAAGTCAAAGCCAGTAGCTTAAGAGAGTGTTTTTTTTGTGACGAGGAACCTGAATAAAATTATCACGGGTATGTTAGTCATAAACTCTTGCGAAGTCTATACTGTGTTAGATACCGGTTCTACTCACTCTTTTATTTCACCTAGTTGTGTTCAATATTTGAACTTAACTCCGGAGAAGTTAGACTTTGATTTCTCTGTTGAAATTCCGTTGGGAGAAACCTTTGTTACCTCCACTATTTATAAATCTTGTTCAAATCAACACTTTCACGTTACCTGTTGATCTTATCTCTTTGAAAATACTTGCATTGATGTGATTTTGGAAACGATTGGTTAACTGCTCATCATGCTTTTCGTAAGGTTGTTAGCTTTCATATTCCTAACCAATCTGTTATGCAAATTCAAAGTAACCAAACCACTAAAGTCAATCATTGTCATATCAAGCCATAAGTAAAAATCCCCGTTCCTTTCGTTGTTGAGTTCCTGGTGTGGAATGCACCGAAGCTAGACTTTCCGTAGGAGACGTTGTAAATGACGATGGCAAGTTGATAGGTATCAATGTGACGTGTTATCCAAGTCTTGGATGAGGGTCACAGTTTTGAACGATATTTCTATTGTTAATAAATTTCTTGACGTATTCTTGAAGACTTCTTAGCCTACCCCAGAGCGTAAAATCGAATTTTGTATTGACCCCAGTACAAAACCAATTTCTTAAACCCTCAAATAATTCTTCAACTAAAACGAACGTAACATGCGCCAAAGACGTTGGCTCGAGCTGTTGAAGATTACGACCGTACCATTCAATATCATTGTGGAAGAACGAACGTGGTAGTTGACGTGTTGAGTAGAAGATCGTATGTGTTTACGAGGGCGATGTTGTTAAAACAAAGACTCATTTCGTATAACTTACAAATGACGAAGATAGAGTTAAAGACTCGAGAGACCCATATGAAGATAACGAATATACGAGTAAAGTCGACTTTAATCGATAACGTTAAAGCCGTTCAAGCTACACACCCGGAGCTGATGAATGTAAGAAGGTTCAAGAGGGCGTTATTCTAGAAGCAAGAATCGACGAAGAGAGGAAATCTCAACTCTCGATTTAATTGGCCCATTTGAAATCCTCGATGAAGTAGGAACTGTGGCCTATAGACTCATTTTACCGCCAAGTATGTTGCGTGTTCAGGATATTTTTTTTACGTATCGATGTTACGTAAATATGTGGACGACCCGAACCACATTATTAATTTAGAACCGGACGAGATAGCGAAAGATTTAACGTATGAGAAAATACGTGTTAACATCTTGGATAAGAAGGATCATATTTGATGCTTAAAGGTTATACCTCAAGAGTTAGAATTTGAAGTGAAGTCAAGGTATCCTCACATGTTCGACATACCAAGTACGTACGTAAATTTCGAGGGCGAAATTCCATAAAAAGGGGAGATTGTGAGACCCCAGATTTTATAAATAAATATTTAATTTTTCTCGAAATAAATTTTTTTTATATTATGGTGTGGATTTGATATAATAGTTATGGGTAGTATTTATAAATTTTGCAAAATATGCAAGTTGTCATATTATATTCGTTTGGTCGGCGAATATTCTTTTTGTCGGGGAATATTCGTACGACGGCACAATCATTGGTGGACCCCACAACAGAAGTATAGTCGTAGTTAGAAAATGACAAAATTATCTTTCTATAAAAATAACGGCTGAGGTGTTACCGTTAAAACCGTTAAAACTGTTGAACTACCCGGTAGTAAAAGTACAGTAATACGCGTGGTTGCATAGTAGCACACGGTATTGATTATTGATGCTTACGTGAGAAGTCACTCAGCTATACTCAATTATTGCTACAGTAATTGCTGCATCATATCTCTTAAATTATTGTCATAGTATCATCTGTATAATATGTTATATTATTAAATCAATAATTGAGACGTTGTGGTAAGTTTGGTTATTTTTTATGGGGGGCTCATATGTCATCATCTAAAAGTCTCTTCGTCAATAGTAATTACCTTCGTCAATAGTATTTACCTTGGTCAATAGTAATTACTTTCGTCAATAGTAGTTGTCCCTTCAATATTACCAAGAGTCATTTGACCCTTCGTTAAGACCAAGAACCACCCTCAGTTTTTCTATAAATAGAGGCCTAGGGCTTCATTATTTTTCACGAATTCATTCAAGCTATAGAGAGAGAAAGTATAGAGAGAATAAGAGAGAGAGAATAAAAGTATTCTGCTACTTCACTTTTCCAATATCCAGTTCTTTTAAGGTAGGAAATATTATTTCTTTTATATTCATGAACAGAACTTCTGTTATTCCATTCTTTATTATTCTGTTGGAATAACCAGTATACGCGGTCTACCCTATACTTGGTGATATTCTTCTATTATTCTGTTGGAATATCCTGTCTGTGTGTTTTACACCGGACCTGGTTCCGTCTTTATTATTATTCTGTCGGAATATCCTGTCTGTGTGTTTTACACCGGACCTGGTTCCATTATTTATTATACTGTTCTTTATTATTCTGTCGGAATATCCTGTCTGTGCGTTTACGCCGGACCTGGTTCCATTATTTATTATACTGTTCTTTATTATTCTGTCGGAATATCCTGTCTGTGCGTTTACGCCGGACCTGGTTCCATTATTTATTATTCTGTCGAAATATCCTGTCTGTGCGGTTACGCCGGACCTGGTTCCATTATTATTATTCTGTTAAGAATAACCTGTCTGTGCGGTCTATCGCATGCATGGTGATTTCTTTTGTTATTCCATTCTTTATTGTACTCCGTTGGTTAAGTTTTGACTTCTATACTCCACAAAATTTGTGGAATATCCTTGATAATTGTGTTTCATCTAGTATCTATTCATGAAAATATTCTCCTGATCATTCTTGAATTTTACTCCACAAAGTAGTATCATGTTGACAATTTGGACGTTGTTAATTCTTCGATAAATTAATTCTTGAACTTGTTTTATTGAATTCTTATATCATTGTCATCATCCTCATGTTTATATTCTTTTGAAAGTCATTTGTGGCCTGTAGTGCATAGATGGACTTGGTATGATTATGACCAGGGATTATTCGGTGTAATCATGACCGTAATGTTACGAATGATGTGGTAAAAGTCCTCATTGTCCCGTAGTGCATTGATGGACAGTTGTTGGCATGATCATGACCATTAATGAATATACGAATATCCTTGGCCGTAGTGCAGGGGTGATTCGATGATGTGGATTATTTTATTAAGCTGAGTCTCAGCGATCACAGTGTTAGAAATCTTTTAAATCATAAAAGATAGTAGAGTTTATTTTCTACTTGACTCTTTTAATGGATTGCTTGTTCCGCTGCAGTTAAACTTGATGTCTATTATATTTTATCAGTTTAACATTGTTGAAGGCTAATGATAATTAATTCTGCATTATCTTAGTCATAATATTTCTTACTGGGCTAGTTGAGCTCACCCTTTCTTTCACTGTTCTCTTCAGGAAATGAGAACGTAGCTGGGACAAGTCGGGGAACGGAGTGATGGTCCGAATGATAGTATTAGTTAGTAGTCCTCACTATTCTATGTAATAGTGTGTTAATAAATGTAATGAGGACTCCTTTTGAGTATGAATACTCTCTAGAAGATAATATTTGTATTCAAACTCACAGTTTATGTTTTGTCATATTGTACACGACAGTTGTATTAGTAAGTTGTATTTGTATTCTGTACTATGTATCTGACAACCCAAGATGGGTGATGTATACCTAATTTTGGGGGTGTCACATAAACTGATAAAATACAATAGACATCAAGTTTAACTGCAGCGAAACTAACAATCCATTAAAAGAGTAAAGTAGAGAATAAAATCTACTATCTTTTATGATTTAAAAGATTTTTCATGACTTTTATCGCTGAGACTCAGCTTAATAAATAATCCACATCATCGAATCACCCCTGCACTACGGGCAAGGATATTCTTTAGTATCACGATCACAAATTATCCGTGCACTACGGGCCAAAGATAATCGTGTTTTCATCAACGGTCCTGATCATGCCATAAAATAATTCATCTTTGCACTACGGCTAAAGAGAATCCATAGCCATAATCATACCAAAAATTGTCCATCAATGCACTACGGGCCAATGAGCACTTTTTCCACATCATTTGTAATATTACGGTCATGATTACACCGAATAATCCCTGGTCATAATCATACCAAGTCCATCTATGCACTACAGGCCACAGATGACTTTCAACACAATATAAACATGAGGATGATGACAATGATATAAGAATTCAATAAAACAAGTTCAAGAACTAATTTGTCCAGGAACCAATAACGTCCAAATTGTCAACATGATACTTTTGTGTAGAGTAAAATTCAAGAATGCTTAGAAGAATATTTTCATGAAAAGATACTGGATGAAGCGCAAATATCAAGAATATTCTACTAATTTCATGGAGTATAGAAGTCAAAATTTTAACCAACTGAGTATAATAAAGAATGGAATAACAAAAGAAATCACCATGCATGCGATAGACCGCACAGACAGGTTATTCCAACAGAATAATAAATAATGGAACCAGGTCCGGCATAAAACGCACAGACAGGATATTCCAAGCATAGGGTAGACCGCGTATATAGGTTATTTCAACAGAATAATAAAGAATGGAATAACAGAAGTTCTCTTCATGAATACAAAAGAAATACTACCCCTTACGGGTACAACAAATAATATCCCTTGCCTTTGAAAGAAGATTATTCCGACTGGTAGGGCGAGAAAATACTTGAAGAAACTTGTACTACGCTCAAAGCTTTCTTAAACTCTAAAGAAAGACGCTCAAGATTATAGAAGAAGAACTCTCTCTATAGTTTCTCTCTCTAGAGTTCAGTGAATTCATAAGAAATAATGAAGGAATGAGCTTCTATTTATAGGAAAATAGAATGCATAGTAACTAATCCATGAACGGTCCAGATTGATTTACTTTAATCTGACGGTCCATATTTAAAGAAAAATATTTTAAATAAAATATGATATATTCTATTTATAGAATAACTTTAATAAAGTATTCTGTTTTATATAAAAAGATGTTTATGTTTTATTACGTTAATAATACGAATAAAACAAAACTTCATTATCGCTAAATAGTTCATATTATTAATTGACAATAATTGAATCAAACTGAGTGACTAATCACGTAAGCCTCAATAATCAATACCGTATGCTACTATGCAACCACACGTATTACTGTACTTTTACTACTGAGTAGTTCAATAGTATCAACGGTAAAACTTTCGCCGTTATTTTTAATAAAATATTTTTGTCGTTTTCTCAATCCGACAATAATTCCGTTGTGGGGTCCACCAATAATTGTGTCGTCGTATGAATATTCCCCGACAAAAATAATATTCCCCGACCAATCGAATATAATACAACAACTTGCATACTTTGTAAAATTTATAAATACTACTCACAACTATAACATTGTCTCAAATTCACACCATAATATTTAAAAAATATTTCGAAAAATTAAATATTTATTCATAAAATCTGGGGTTTCACAATCCTACCCCTGAGCAAACTCCCAGCGTTGATAACACCATTATTCCCCCTTCCATTGGTGCCACTGATTTGGTACCAGTCGATTTGCCCGCACCACCGTCCGATACCGCCACTCCTTCAGTTCTTCCTACTCCGATCAGTATCGAAGCCAAAATTCGAAACGTTTATCACTCCGAAACAGAGTTTTTACATGTCAATACCAAATTTACCATCACCTCATCCCAACTTTCCAACATCCAAACCGTGTTCAACATTCCCAAAAAGTACAAACTTCGGGTGCCCGAGCCGAACGAAAGGATGTTCTAGCGTCCCGAAGGCGATTGGGTTTCCATTCCTCTCTACGCCTTGAGGTATGGGGTTTGGTTTCCCCTCCATGAATTCATCTCATCTTTCCTCTGTTTCGTTGGGATCGGGTTCGCCCAACTGGTGCCGAATTCGTACATCCATCTCATCAGCTTTATTACCCTGTGCCAGGAGGCTGGCATTACTCCTGGGCTTGATTTCTTCTTTGTTTTATTTTTCGTTGGCCGATCAAAAGAACCTGGCCTTCGACAACTGAACCGCGTCTTCGGTCGAGCCACCTTCATGAAGACCCCTTCCAGCAACAAGGGATGGCATCCACAGTGGTTCTTCATGAAGGGGACCGACCTCAAACTCCTACCGAATTGGGCCAACCTCGAAGATCCTATTGCAAAGGTTACCAAGTTCCCGAAGGATCGAGCTGACGCCTTCAAGAAATTTTACAAGATATTGAAGAAGACTAACTGGGGTTTGGAGGTCGTATCCAAAGATGCCTGACTCTACAAACATGGTCGTAAGTTATAATCCTCGAACCCTTTCCTATCTTAACTTTATCTTATATTGTTTCTTTATTGATTGTCTTGTCTGTTTTGCAGTAACGATCTTCAAACTCGAGGGGGCTGATGCATCATTAGTGCCTCTGTTCGTCCCGGTCGGGCTCATTCGCCCCCCGGCAACAGACGACTCCCCCAACGATGAGGCCATCCCGATTGCTGAGCTTTCCACTGGTTCTACATCGGGTCTAGTCCCTCCGACCATCTCCCCCGCCAGCCCATCCAATAAAATGTGCTGAAGATGGGTCAAGCGGATAAGATGGCTTTATTGAAGAAGAATAAGAAGAGACCTCCTCCAACCAAGGGTCCCTCCAAGCCATCTGCTTCGGTCAATCCGAAACCGATCCCCCCCTCCTCCTATACCGGTTACAATCCTTGAGGATTCAGAGGATACCGAAGAGGAAGCTCTCGGGCCACGATCCAAAAGGGCGCGTCGAACCGAAGAGCCCACGATGGGCAAGGGACACCGAAGACCTTTTGGCCAAGGAGTCCTTCGGAGGTCTTCCCCTTTAACCAGCTCGAACACTTCAAATTGCCTGGAGATGACGAGCGGTTCAAGGGCTACTCCTCCTAAGAGTATTTGGTGGCATACAAAACGGAAAAGGAAAACTAATAAGAAAAATTACAAAAATAACTCAAAAATAGTAAAATATATTTTTGAAAGCCTAAACGATGGAATTTGACCAAAAAGTACTGCAGTTCACGAGTAATGTGACTTTTGATTTAACTTTTTTTATAATGGATTTTTTTATTTGGGTGTGAAAATAGGGGTTTTGGATGATCAATTTTTGCAGCTTGAAAACAACCTTGACAATTTATTATGTTCTGCATATGGACAATCTTGAAGGATCCCAGTTTGTAGATTATAAGTTGTAAGCAATTTTAGTTATTATCTTGGCAAACAGTTTTCTTCATTTATTTCGCTTCAATTACCAGAAAATTCCTGTATTAGAAGCATTGCCTTATAAGTGTATAAGTTATAAGTACATCTTTTAACCATGTGCTTTTTAATTTACTAATGTTTGATTTTTTGTGTTGTTTTGTACATAATTTGTTTCACCACCACAACGTTCCTTCTTCGAATGGGATGATAAGCCTAATAAAGGGTGCATATTAAAAGAAAAGGGAATTGTTACGATAATTAAACTAATTTCCATGAATCGTGTACTTTGAGTTCTATTTTGATTTGAATGTTGGACAAATTATTAAATCCATTACTCAAACTAGCCCGTGCATTGCACGGGTTATCAACTAGTAATTATAGAATTGATTGCTACCTTGCTTAGATTGAGGATAAATGAAAATTTTATCGATAAGCCATTTTCAATTGTAATCAATAACTTATTACAAATAATTCCGACAACTTCAGGAGAAAAAGAGGCATTTACATAGCAATAACAAAAACTGGTATGATTTTTTTTAATTTATTTATTGCTCTCATTCTTATGAGAAAGACATTAAATTCGGGATTGTAACAGTTTTGTTTTTGGGTAATTTTTATATTACATATTGTTACCATTTTTAAGATCATTTACTAAAATATTCTACGACTTAAATAATTAATGAGCCTTTTCATCTTATATTTAAACTCGGTTGCAAACTCATGAATTTATCTCTGCATTAATTTCTTAATTTTATTAAGATATTGTTTTTACCTTCTTTAATTTATTATCAAATAATTTATATATAATTTGGGAGAAGAAGGGTCCAAAAAGAAGGAGAGTTACATTAAGATTTTTAAAGAAAAAAGAATAAAGAATTAATATATATTTGGTGAAATAAAGAATTGTGATACAAAAAATAAAAAAATAAAACATTTCACAAAACAAACCTCCATAACTCGTTGCTAACTAACATCAAGTTTAGCTTAATGAATCGACTAATCTTTAATTTATTTGAGTCAATCTTTCAACCTATCGAATTCACTCACTCAATTAGATAGCAATTGAGTATGGTGCTTTTAAATATAATAATGGATAATCAAAACAAAGTATAGTACATCAAAACTTAACCCCACCATTTGTGTTATATTATATTAATATTTATTAATTTATTGTATTGAGTACCCTCCAGCTTGGGTGCCAATCGATGAGTAACCCGAATGTATAAATATAAATTATCATATGTATGAGAAGAATAATTAAGTAGGTATGGTTGGTTGTAAAATAAGTGAATCAAATATCAGATTAACCTCTTAACACTATTGGTCACCTTTTTAAAAAATTAGCATGCATGGTGTTATCCCGGTCATGGTGCTTACACATTTTGGACTATATGGTAATGCAGAAATTGTTAGTAGAACTGTATATTTGATTTGATGATCGATGATATAGTGTATATTTATAATTAAAAAAATTTGTGAAATTTTTAAAATGAAAATGATTTAAAAGGACTTAGAATAAAAGATCAAACTTGTTAGGTTGATTTATCTTATTGAATGAATCAAATGTATAGATTCCAGGTAATTGGACAATTATAAAGTTTATTGGACGATCGTAGAGCATGTTGGACGAATTCGCATAGTTTACTCTAATATTGTAAATTATATTATGAGTTCGCAGAGTATACTCAAAGATCGTAGAATGAATTGAAGATGTCAAAGTCTGCTAAGAGATCGTAAAGCAATTTGAAGATCACAGAGTCTGCTAAGAGATCGTAAAGTAATTGAAGATCGTAAATTCTGTTAAAAGATCGTAAAACAAATGCAAAATTGTAGAGTGTGACACCCCCAAATCTGGGTACTTCATTCCCACAGGATTTGGTGCTCACTATCCAAAATAATCACATCCAACTACCCATAATCAAGGATAAAGACTTAAGCTAAATAACTTAAACAATAATCCTCCCAATTAAAGGGCTACATCAACTTAAAACAAATCCCAGGTAATCTAACTTTAAATTATTACATAAGTTTGTGGAATACATCATATAAACAATTAAGTCTCATAACATAAATTCTGTCAAATAAAATCAAACAAGTCTTCATCACTTGGTTGATTTGCCTTTGCCCTTGCTAGTGCATGACTCGTCTGATCTTTAAACCTTAGCTGCAATGTTTTATATGTAAGAGTGAGCAAACAACTGCTCACAAATATAATGATGACAATACTAACATCATAAGAGTAGACAATGAATACTGAATAATAAAGAACTCGACCTTTGAATCAAGATTAGAAAATTAAATCAAAATATATATCTGAGGGTCTCAAGACCATGAATTATGTCCCAGGTTAGTATGTATTTTTACTTCAACATTTAACAGTCGTTAGACTATATGAACCTTTCTTCTCGTACTTAGGGGGATTAGCCCTTCGTACCATGTATTGTGCACTAACATCTTAACGCTAACGCGTAAATAATCCCCTATAATATGGTTGTTCATCTCAGTTTAACTTAAGAATCTGCACTAAAGAAAGTTTAGTTTGAATTAGCTTTAACAATGGTTCTAAAATTTTAGAACGCTCATCGACTATGGACTAATCGAATCAACCAAGGTCCACTAGCCATTTAAAGTTCGATACAATAACTTGGTATTGAGTAACGATATTTAAATCAAGAATAGAATCACGACAATATACAATTGAATAAAACATTGTATATATCAATATACTACATTCAAAGGAATTAGAAAGTCTCGTTCGAAATAATGAACAATTTAAGCTTTGAATTAATAAGAAACAATGGTTAGAAACTCGCTCAATATAGATAGACAACTAGAACCATCATAATCAAACAATAACAAGTTCAAGATTATGAAACTTGCTCAACGAAAAGTAGGGTTTAAAAACTTGCGTAATAATAAATATGATAGGGGTAAAGAACTTGCCTCGTGCATAAACTATTAAATTACAACTCACGTTCATCAAATACCGTACATATACCATTAGAATCGCAACACCGATTAGTTACACTAACATTAACTCTATAGGTTTAATTCTCATTTTAATTCAACTTGTTAACATAGTTCATCTTGCTATTTTAATTTATACTATGACAATTAACACCATTCACCAATCTGACATCACAAGTCTAGTACGGTAACACAACTATTAAACCACATCTCAAGATTTAAACAAATAACAAGTTAAAGTTTTTCACAACTTATTAACTTTACAATTTGAAATCTTCATATATACACCTGGCAAACGGGCGGGGCGGGGCGGGCCATGGCCGTGCCAAAACGGCCCGGGTTTTGGCGGGCCAAAAAATTCAAGCCCAAAGCCCGGGTTTTGGCGGGCGGGCCGAAGGCGTTTTATACCTATTTTTTGGGCTTAGCCCAAACGGGCCGGGCAAAAAAGGCCCAGGTTTTTATAGGCTTAAAAAATACGGCCCAAAGCCCGGGTTTTGGCGGGCGGACCAGACCGGCTCGGCCCGCGGGCTTTGGGCCCGTTTGTCAGGTCTAGTCATACACATGCTTACAATATGTTATAAAAATGTATTACAGGCTTAACACGTTATTAAGAACATTAGACTAGGTTAAACCAACACATCATGGGTGCGTCGGTGCTCAATTCCCATAAAACTCAGCAGGCGCAGCTATTTTATTTCTGCCTTTGATACTAGCGCAGCTGCGCCGGTACGCAGACATAAATGTGCAGACTACTTCCCTACTTTAGTGTTCAACCCAAACATCCCAATTTTTCCTAATTAAGCAGAAATTCAACAAACCCATAAGCTATAAACTTATTAACAATATCACCGAGCATGCATATTACACTTCTAACAGCATAAATTAACATATAAAACAATCAATTCTAAAGGATTAAAATCATGTTTGTGCTTAAAACCCCAAATTTTGACATATTTAACGAATCACATCACCACGACTTTGTCAATTCACCAAAATAATCCATTTCAGTTGCAGTCTTTTCGTAATTTAATATACCCACATATTTGACAATCAATTTACATATTACCAAATAAATTAAACACCAATTTTGATTCCAAAATCATACATGTCATATATATATATATATATATATATCATCAAAAACTCAAGAAGAACAAAATTTTCCATTCTAAAACATATCTTCATGAATTTTAACCTCTGAAAATTGTTTCTAAATGATAACAAATAGATTATATATATACCAACCCACATATACAATCCAATTCCTCACAAATTAGCCATAGAAGTTCAATTTTCCATGAAAACTCTAGAACATAATTAAAGTTTAAAATTGAAAATTTACCTTTTATTGTATTAGCTGGATGATGATCAAAAAGCTTGAAGAAGCTTGATGGCTCCACCCTTCTTCTCTAATCACATAATTTCTCTCTAACTCTGTGACGCCCCAAAATTAGGTATACATCACCCATCTTGGGTCGTCAGATACATGGTACAGAATACAAATACAACTGTCGTGTACAATACGACAAAACATAACTGTGAGTTTGAATACAATTATTGTCTACTAGAGACTATACAAACTCAAAAGGAGTCCTCATTATAATTATTGTCACACTATTTAATAGAATAGTGAGGACTACTAATACTATCATCTGGTCCATCACTCCGTTTCCCGACTCGTCCCAGCTATATTCTCATTTCCTGAAGAGAACAGTGAAAGAAAGGGTGAGCTCAACTAGCCCAGTAAGAAATATTATGACTAAGATAATGTAGAATAAATTATCATTAGCCTTCAACAGTGTTAAACTGATAAAATATAACGAACATCAAGTTTAACTGCAGCGGAACAAGCAATCCATTAAAAGAGTCAAGTAGAAAATAAAATCTACTATCTTCTATGATTTAAAAGGTTTTTCAACACTGTTATCGCTGGGACTCAGCTTAATAAAATAATTCACATCATCGAATCACCCCTGCACTACGGCCAATGATATTCGTGTATTCATTAATGGTCATGATCATGCCAACAACTGTCCATCAATGCACTACGGCCAATGAGGACTTTTACCACATCATTTGTAACATTACGGTCATGATTATACCGAATAATTCCCGGTCATAATCATACCAAGTCCATCTATGCACTACAGGCCACAGATGACTTCCAACATTTTATAAACACGAGGATGATGACAATAATATAAGAATTCAATAAAACAAGTTCAAGAAATAATTTATCCAATAATTAACAACGTCCAAATTGTCAACATGATATTGCTTTGTGGAGTAAAATTCAAGAATGCTTAGAAGAATATTTTCATGAAAAGATACTGCATGAACCGCAATTATCAAGGATATTCCACTAATTTCATGGAGTATAGAAGTTAAAACTTAACCAACTGAGTATAATAAAGAATGGAATAACAAAAAAAATCACCCGGCATGCGATAGACCGCACAGACAGGTTATTCCAACAGAATAATAAATAATGGAACCAGGTCCGGTGTAAAACACACAGACAGAATGTTCTAACAGAATAATAACAAGACGGAACCAGGTCCGGTGTAAAACACACAGACAGGATTTTCCAACAGAATAATAACAAGACGGAACCAGGTCCGGTGTAAAACACACAGACATGATGTTCCAACAGAATAATAGAAGAATGTCACCAAGTATATGGTAAACCGCGTATACAGGTTATTCCAACAGAATAATAAGTAATGGAATAACAACAGTTCTTTTCATGAATAAGAAAGAATAACACCCCTTACCGTTTTAAAGAATAACTGAAATAAGGAAATAGTTAAGTAGCAGAATACTTTTCTTCTCTCTCTATAGTTTCTCTCTCTAGAGTTCAGTGAATTCGTAAGAAATAATGAAGGAATGAGCTGCTATTTATAGAAAAATGGAATGCATAGTAACTAATCCATGAACGGTCCAGATTGATTACTTTAATCTGACGGTCCATATTTAAAGAAAAATCTTTTAAATAAAATATAATATATTCTATTTATAGAATAACTTTAATAAAGTATTTTGTTTTATATAAAAAGATGTTTCTGTTTTATTACGTTAATAATACGAATAAAACAAAACTTCATTATCGCTAAATAATTCATATTATTAACTGACAATAATTGAATCAAACTGAGTGACTTCTCACATAAGCATTAATAATCAATACCGTGTGTTACTATGCAACCACACGTATTATTGTACTTTTACTACCGAGTAGTTCAACAGTAACAATGGTAAAACTTCCGCCGTTATTTTTAATAAAATATTTTTGTCGTTTTCTCAATCCGACAATAATTCCGTTGTGGGGTCCACCAATGATTGTGTCGTTGTACGAATATTCCCTGTTAAAACGAATATTCTCCGACCAATCGAATATTATATAACAACTTGCGTACTTTGCAAAATTTATAAATATTACCCACAACTATAACATTATATCAAATTAACTCCATAATATTCAAAAATGATATTTATAGAAAATTTATCTTTATTTATAAAAGTTGGGGTCTTACAACCTCCCTTTCTTATGAAATTTCGCCCTCGAAATTAGGGTACGTACCTGGTATGTCGAAGAGGTAAGGATACCTTAATTTTATTTCAGATTCTAACTCCCAAGTTATTTCCTCAACATCGTGGTTTCTCCACAAAACTTTGACTTGAGGTATAACCTTGGAGCGTAGAATATGTTCCTTCTTATCCAAGATTTGAACAGGAACTTCTTCATACGTCAAATCTTCCTTTATTTCGTCCGGTTCTAACTCAATAATGTGGTTCGGGTCTTCCACATATTTACGTAACATGAATATGTGAAAAACGTTATGAACACGAGACATACTTGGAGGTAAAGCGAGTCTATAAGCCACAGTTCCTACTCGATCGAGGATTAAAAATGGACCGATGAATCGAGGATTGAGCTTTCCTCTCTTTCCAAATCTCGTAACTCCTTTCCATGGAGCAACCCGTAAGAACACATGATCTCCTATATCAAATTTCACGTCCTTTCGATGAAGATCAGCATAACTCTTTTGTCGATCTTGTGAGGTTTTTATACGTTGTCGGATCGTTTAAATTTTTTCTGTAGTCATACGTACCAACTCCGGTCCCAACAACGTTGCTTCACCCACCTCATCCCAGCATATTGGAGAACGACATTTTCTTCCATACAATGCTTCGAATGGAGCCATGCCAATACTTGCTTGATAACTGTTGTTGTAGGAAAACTCCACCAATGGTAAGAACTTGTCCCAACTTCCCTTGAAGTCAAGGACACAGAGTCTTAATAAATCTTCTAGAGTTTGAATAGTCCTCTCTGATTGTCCGTCCGTCTGAGGATGATACGCTGAACTATATCGTAAATCCGTGCCCATAGCTTTTTGTAAACTAACTCAAAATCGTGAAGTGAATCTTGGGTCTCAATTAAAAACTATGGATACTGGCATACCATGCAGTCTTACAATCTTATTTATGTACATACGAGCAAGACGTTCAAGTGTATAAGTTTCTCGTATCGGTAAGAAATGAGCAGACTTGGTCAATCTATCAATAATGACCCAAATCGCATCTATACCTTGAGAAACCTTAGGAAGACCGGTAACGAAATCCATGGTAATGTGCTTCCACTTCCATTCTGGAATTTCAAGTGGTTACAATGGACCTTTTGGTACTTGATGCTCCGCTTTGACTCATTGACAAGTTAGACACCTTGAGATAAACAGCGCTATCTCTCGCTTCATATTGCTCCACCAAAATGTGTGACGAAGATCATGATACATTTTGGTACTTCCAGGATGGATTGCAAACGGTGTGTTGTGCGCCTCCATCATGATTTCATACTTTAAATCAGGGTCATTAGGAACACAAAGTCTAGAGTTGACTTGAAGTATTCCTTCTTCATCGATTCTTGCTTCCGGCATAGCACCTTCTTGCACTTTCTTCTTCATACGCATTAGCTCCAGGTCTGTAGCTTAAGCAGCTTTAACTTTATCGATTAAAGTCGGTTCTACTCGTATATTCGCCATCATTACATGGGTCCCTAGAGTCTTTAACTCTATCTCCATCCTTTGAAAGTCACACAAAATGGGCCTTGTGTTAACAATATCGCACTCGTACTTGCATATGATCTTCTACTCAATGCGTCAGCTACCACGTTCGCTCTTCCATGATGGTATTGAATGGTATGATCATAATCTTTCAACAGTTCAAGCCAACGTCGTTGTCGCATGTTGAGTTCCTTTTGAGTGAAGAAATATTTGAGGCTTTTATATTTCGTAAAGATCTCCACCTTCTCCCCATACAAGTAATGCCTCCAAATTTTAAGTGCAAAGACAACAGCTGCCAACTCTAAATCATGAATAGGATAATTCATCTCATATTCCTTGAGTTGTCTTGATGCATAGGCTATGACTTTTCCATGTTGCATGAGAACGCATCCCAACCCTTTGCTCGAAGCATCACTGTAGATGACAAATCCCTCCGAGCCAGATGGTATTGTTAGAACAGGTGCTGAAATGAGTCTCCTCTTAAGTTCTTGAAAACTCTTCTCACATTCTTCGCTCCAACCGAACTTTGTATCTTTTCGAGTCAGCTGAGTTAATAGAATAGCGATTCGAGAAAATCCTTCCACGAATCTCCGATAATAACCAGCTAAACCAAGAAAGCTACGTACTTCGGTCACCGATTTAGGTTGCTCCCAGCTTTGAATAGCTTCAATCTTTGCCGGGTCAACAGATATTCCACGACTTGATACTACGTGCCCAAGGAATGCTATCTCCTCCAGCCAGAACTCGCACTTCTTCAACTTGGCATAAAGCTTGTATTCACGAAGCTTTTGGAGTACCAGCCTCAAGTGTTGCTCATGATCTTCACGGCTTTTGGAATAAATAAGGATGTCATCAATAAAGACGACCACAAAGTGATCCAAATATTCTTTGAATACCCGGTTCATCATATCCATGAAGGGCAGCAGGAGCATCAGTCAATCCAAAAGACATGACTAGGAATTCATAATGCCCGTACCGAGTTCTAAAAGCCGTCTTTGGAATATCCTCAATTCTGACCTTCAGCTGATGATATCCAGAACGAAGATCGATCTTTGAAAAGAATTGTGCTCCTTGTAACTGGTCAAACAGGTCATCAATACGTGGTAATGGTGTGACGCCCCCAAAATTAGGTATACATCACCCATCTTGGGTCGTCAGATACATAGTACAGAATACAAATACAACTGATTAATACATCTGTCGTGTACAATACGACAAAACATAAACTGTGAGTTTGAATACAAATATTATCTTCTAGAGAGTATTCATACTCAAAAGGAGTCCTCATTACATTTATTAACACACCATTACATAGAATAGTGAGGACTACTAACTAATACTATCATTCGGACCATCACTCCGTACCCCGACTTGTCCCAGCTACGTTCTCATTTCCTGAAGAGAACAGTGAAAGAAAGGGTGAGCTCAACTAGCCCAGTAAGAAATATTATGACTAAGATAATGCAGAATAAATTATCATTAGCCTTCAACAATGTTAAACTGATAAAATATAATAGACATCAAGTTTAACTGCAGCGGAACAAGCAATCCATTAAAAGAGTCAAGTAGAAAATAAACTCTACTATCTTTTATGATTTAAAAGTTTTTCAACATTGTGATCGCTGGGACTCAGCTTAATAAAATAATCCACATCATCGAATCACCCCTGCACTACGGCCAAGGATATTCGTATATTCATTAATGGTCATGATCATGCCAACAACTGTCCATCAATGCACTACGGGCCAATGAGGACTTTTACCACATCATTTGTAACATTACGGTCATGATTATACCGAATAATCCCTGGTCATAATCATACCAAGTCCATCTATGCACTACATGCCACAGATGACTTTCAACATTTTATAAACATGAGGATGATGACAATGATATAAGAATTCAATAAAACAAGTTCAAGAATTAATTTATCCAGGAATTAACAACGTCCAAATTGTCAACATGATACTGCATTGTGGAGTAAAATTCAAGAATGCTTAGAAGAATATTTTCTTGAAAAGATACTGGATGAAACGCAACTATCAAGGATATTCCACAAATTTCATGGAGTATAGAAGTCAAAACTTAACCAACTGAGTACAATAAAGAATTGAATAACAAAAGAAATCACCATGCATGCGATAGACCGCACAGACAGGTTATTCCAATAGAATAATAAATAATGGAACCAGGTCCGGCGTAAACGCACAGACAGGATATTCCGACAGAATAATAAATAATGGAACCAGGTCCGGTGTAAAACACACAGACAGGATATTCTGACAGAATAATAAATAATAGAACTAGGTCCGGCATAAACGCACAGACAGGATATTCCGACAGAATAATAAATAATGGAACCAGGTCCGGTGTAAAACACATAGACAGGATGTTCCAACAGAATAAAAACGGAACCAGGTCCGGTGTAAAACACACAGACAGGATGTTCCAACAGAATAATAAAAGAATGTCACCAAGTATAGGGTAGACCGCGTATACTGGTTATTCCAACAGAATAATAAAGAATGGAATAACAGAAGTTCTCTTCATGAATATAAAAGAAATAATATTCCCTACCGTTTTAAAGAAGAGCTGAAGTAAGGAAGTAGTTAAGTAGCAGAATACTCTTCTTCTCTCTCTCTATAGTTTCTCTCTATAGTTTCTCTCTCTAGAGTTCAGTGAATTCGTAAGAAATAATGAAGGAATGAGCTTCTATTTATAGGAAAATGGAATGCATAGTAACTAATCCATGAACGGTCCAGATTGATTACTTTAATCTGATGGTCCATATTTAAAGAAAAATCTTTTAAATAAAATATAATATATTCTATTTATAGAATAACTTTAATAAAGTATTCTGTTTTATATAAAAAGATGTTTCTGTTTTATTACGTTAATAATACGAATAAAACAAAACGTCATTATCGCTAAATAATTCATATTATTAACTGACAATAATGGAATCAAACTGAGTGACTTCTCACATAAGCATTAATAATTAATACCGTGTGCTACTATGCAACCACACGTATTACTGTACTTTTACTACCGAGTAGTTCAACAGTATCAACGGTAAAACTTCCGCCGTTATTTTCATAAAGTATTTTTGTCGTTTTCTCAATCCGACAATAATTCCGTTGTGGGGTCCACCAATAATTGTACCGTCGTACGGATATTCCCCGACAAAAAGAATATTCTCCGACCAATTGAATATAATATGACAACTTGCATACTTTGCAAAATTTATAAATACTACCCATAACTATTATATCAAATCCACACATTAATATAAAAAAAATTATTTCGAGAAAAATTAAATATTTATTCATAAAATCTGGGGTTTCACAATCTCCCCTCCTTATAGAATTTCGCCCTCGAAATTTACGTACGTACTTGGTATGCCGAACATGTGAGGATACCTTGACTTCACTTCAAATTCTAACTCTTGAGGTATAACCTTTAAGCATCGAATATGATCCTTCTTATCCAAGATGTTAACACGTATCTCCTCATACGTTAAATCTTTCGCTATTTCGTCCGGTTCTAAATTAATAATGCGGTTCGGGTCGTCCACATATTTACGTAACATCGATACGTAAAAAAAAATATTCTGAACACGCAACATACTTGGCGGTAAAACGAGTCTATAGGCCACAGTTCCTACTTCATCGAGGATTTCAAATGGGCCAATTAAATCGAGAGTTGAGATTTCCTCTCTTCGTCGATTCTTGCTTCTAGAATAACGCCCTCTTGAACCTTCTTCTTCACATTTATCAGCTCTTAGTATGTAGCTTGAGCGGCTTTAACTTTATCGATTAAAGTCGATTTTAATCGTATATTCGTTATCTTCACGTGGGTTCGAATATTCACACTTGTAACCGTATACGATCTTCTACACAACGCGTCAGCTACCACGTTCACTTTTCCACGATGTTATTGAATGGTACGATCGTAATCTTCAACAGCTCGAGCCAACGTCTTTGGCGCATAATACGTTCGTTTTAGTTGAAGAAATATTTGAGGGTTTAAGAAATAGGTTTTGTACTGGGGTCAATACAAAATTCAATTTTACGCTCTGGGGTAGGCTAAGAAGTCTTCAAGAATACGTCAAGAAATTTATTAACAATAGAAATATCGTTCAAAACTGTGACCCTCATCCAAGACTTGGATAACACGTCACATTGATACCTATCAACTTGCCATCATCATTTACAACGTCTCCTACGGAAAGTCTAGCTTCGGTGCATTCCACACCAGGAAGTCAACAGCGAAAGGAACGGGGATTTTTACTTATGGCTTGATATGACAATGATTGACTTTAGTGGTTTGGTTACTTTGAATTTGCATAACAGGTTGGTTAGGAATATGAAAGCTAACAACCTTACGAGAAGCATGATGAGTAGTGAACCAATCGTTTCAAAAAAATCACATCAAAGGCAAGTATTTTCAAAGAGATAAGATCGACAGGTAACGTGAAAGTGTTGATTTGAACAAGATTTATAAATAGTAGAGGTAACGAAGGTTTCTCCCAACTGAGTTTAAATAGACATATCAAAGTCTAAGTTCTCCGGAGTTAACTTCAAACATTTAACACAACTAGGTGAAATAAAAGAGTGAGTAGAACCGGTATCTAACACGGTATAGACTTCGCAAGAGTTTATGACTAACATACCCGTGATAATTTTATTCAGGTTCCTCGTCACGAAAAAAAATACTCTCTCTTAAACTACTGGCTTTGGCTTTTCTGGGACGGTCTTTGGTGCCTCCATCCTATCTGAACTTGTCTTCGGTGAACGACAAAATCGGGCTAAATGACCTTCTCTTCCACAATTATAACATGCTTTGGACGGCATCGCGCAGTTTGGACTGATGTGCCCCTCCCCTCCGCATTTGAAACATATGATAGGTGATCGTTCTCCTTCCTTAACGACAGGTGCTGGTGTTGACGTCTTTCCATCATTGTTGAATCTCCTCTTCTTGAAATGCTCATTCTTATTATTTTGGCCCTGATTACCACCGAAGTGGTTACCATTTCTGGCATGTTGATTCCCTCCACGCTTGTTGTCACCGCTTCGATGACTGCTTTCACTAGTATTATCATTTTGCCGGCTGCTCTCTTTTGGCTGCGTTGTCTCGTTATCGCGCTCCACCAACTGAGCCCTATTTACAACATCTGAATACAAACACAATTTATGAGAAACAAGATGTTGACGTATCTCGGCTTCAAACCTCTTAAAAACATCCGCGTCATTCTTTCTTCATTATCCACCAGGTGGGACGCAAACCGGGATAACTCCGCAAATTTTGCCTCGTACTGCGACACAGTCATATTATTCTGCTCCAATTTGATGAACTCCACCTCCTTCATGTGACGAATACTTTCGGGAAAATATTTGTCGTTAAACAGCTCTTGGAACTTCTCCCAGGACATCTTCAGTGCGGCAGGTTGAGTACGCTTTATCGATTCCCACCAGTAATCTGCCTCTCCTCGCAACATAAAGGCGGCAAAGGGAACCTTTTGCTCCTCGGAGCAACCCAAGACATCAAATATCTTGGTGATCTGCTTTATCCATGTTTCAGCTACAAGTGGTTTGGGTTCTCCCTTAAACTCCGGTGGTCCCAGCTCCTTAAACTGTTTAGCGGTGACCGCCTGAGAGTTTCCAGTATTTCCACCTACGTTGTGGACAGGAGCCGCTTTCACCTGTTGTTGCATGAATTGCATAAAGCCTCTGAACATTTGATCATTCATCATTTGGTCAGTGTTGTTGTTTGCATGAGGATTGACACCTTCCTGATGCACATTATCCTGATTATTGATGTGTGGTGAATCAACAGTCGTCTGTGCTCCATTGCTATTCTCAACATTCTCGGATGCCATTTTCAGATACTGCCACAAAATAAAAATTAATTGATATGTCATATATTATCCTTATATTATGACCGACCAATTAAATACCATGCAAATAAACTTAGGTATGCCATACTAGCGAAGGAATTCCCCGTCTCTCCCCTCCTAGTTCTATTCTCACATCTTAGCCAGGGATCATATCCCTAAGCTCTGATACCAACTGTGACGCCCCCAAAATTAGGTATACATCACCCATCTTGGGTCGTCAGATACATAGTACAGAATACAAATACAACTGATTAATACATCTGTCGTGTACAATACGACAAAACATAAACTGTGAGTTTGAATACAAATATTATCTTCTAGAGAGTATTCATACTCAAAAGGAGTCCTCATTACATTTATTAACACACCATTACATAGAATAGTGAGGACTACTAACTAATACTATCATTCGGACCATCACTCCGTACCCCGACTTGTCCCAGCTACGTTCTCATTTCCTGAAGAGAACAGTGAAAGAAAGGGTGAGCTCAACTAGCCCAGTAAGAAATATTATGACTAAGATAATGCAGAATAAATTATCATTAGCCTTCAACAATGTTAAACTGATAAAATATAATAGACATCAAGTTTAACTGCAGCGGAACAAGCAATCCATTAAAAGAGTCAAGTAGAAAATAAACTCTACTATCTTTTATGATTTAAAAGTTTTTCAACATTGTGATCGCTGGGACTCAGCTTAATAAAATAATCCACATCATCGAATCACCCCTGCACTACGGCCAAGGATATTCGTATATTCATTAATGGTCATGATCATGCCAACAACTGTCCATCAATGCACTACGGGCCAATGAGGACTTTTACCACATCATTTGTAACATTACGGTCATGATTATACCGAATAATCCCTGGTCATAATCATACCAAGTCCATCTATGCACTACATGCCACAGATGACTTTCAACATTTTATAAACATGAGGATGATGACAATGATATAAGAATTCAATAAAACAAGTTCAAGAATTAATTTATCCAGGAATTAACAACGTCCAAATTGTCAACATGATACTGCATTGTGGAGTAAAATTCAAGAATGCTTAGAAGAATATTTTCTTGAAAAGATACTGGATGAAACGCAACTATCAAGGATATTCCACAAATTTCATGGAGTATAGAAGTCAAAACTTAACCAACTGAGTACAATAAAGAATTGAATAACAAAAGAAATCACCATGCATGCGATAGACCGCACAGACAGGTTATTCCAATAGAATAATAAATAATGGAACCAGGTCCGGCGTAAACGCACAGACAGGATATTCCGACAGAATAATAAATAATGGAACCAGGTCCGGTGTAAAACACACAGACAGGATATTCTGACAGAATAATAAATAATGGAACTAGGTCCGGCATAAACGCACAGACAGGATATTCCGACAGAATAATAAATAATGGAACCAGGTCCGGTGTAAAACACACAGACAGGATGTTCCAACAGAATAAAAACGGAACCAGGTCCGGTGTAAAATACACAGACAGGATGTTCCAACAGAATAATAAAAGAATGTCACCAAGTATAGGGTAGACCGCATATACTGGTTATTCCAACAGAATAATAAAGAATGGAATAACAGAAGTTCTCTTCATGAATATAAAAGAAATAATATTCCCTACCGTTTTAAAGAAGAGCTGAAGTAAGGAAGTAGTTAAGTAGCAGAATACTCTTCTTCTCTCTCTCTATAGTTTCTCTCTATAGTTTCTCTCTCTAGAGTTCAGTGAATTCGTAAGAAATAATGAAGGAATGAGCTTCTATTTATAGGAAAATGGAATGCATAGTAACTAATCCATGAACGGTCCAGATTGATTACTTTAATCTGATGGTTCATATTTAAAGAAAAATCTTTTAAATAAAATATAATATATTCTATTTATAGAATAACTTTAATAAAGTATTCTGTTTTATATAAAAAGATGTTTCTGTTTTATTACGTTAATTCGAATAAAACAAAACGTCATTATCGCTAAATAATTCATATTATTAACTGACAATAATGGAATCAAACTGAGTGACTTCTCACATAAGCATTAATAATTAATACCGTGTGCTACTATGCAACCACACGTATTACTGTACTTTTACTACCGAGTAGTTCAACAGTATCAACGGTAAAACTTCCGCCGTTATTTTCATAAAGTATTTTTGTCGTTTTCTCAATCCGACAATAATTCCGTTGTGGGGTCCACCAATAATTGTACCGTCGTACGGATATTCCCCGACAAAAAGAATATTCTCCGACCAATTGAATATAATATGACAACTTGCATACTTTGCAAAATTTATAAATACTACCCATAACTATTATATCAAATCCACACATTAATATAAAAAAATTATTTCGAGAAAAATTAAATATTTATTCATAAAATCTGGGGTTTCACAAATGGGTACCTATTTTTGATGGTGACATGATTCAACTCCCGATAATCAATACAAAGTCGCATACTTCCATCTTTGTTCTTCACGTATAGCACAAGAGCACCCCAAGGAGAAGTACTAGGACGAATAAAGCCAATGTCTGACAATTCCTGCAGTTGGATCTTTAACTCCTAAAGTTCAATAGTAGCCATTCGATATGGGGCTTTGGAAATGGGTTTTGTACCGGGTTCAAGGTCGATACAAAATTCAATTTCACGTTCTGGGGGTAGGCCAGGAAGTTCTTCAGGGAATACGTCAGGGAATTTATTAACAATAGAAATATCATTCAAAACTGACGTATTTTTGTTTAGATCCGTGACATGAGCTAAGAAAGCTTGACATCCGTTTTTCAATAAACGAATAGCTTTATGGCTTGAGATGACAGCGATTGATTTTAATGGTTTGGTTGCTTGAATTCGCATAATAGGTCGATTAGGAATATGAAAGCTAACAACCTTACGAAAACAATCAATTTTTGCATGATGAGTAGTTAACCAATCAATCCCTAGAATCACGTCAAATGCAAGTATTTTTAATGAAATAAGATCGACAGGTAATGTGTGGGTACCAACTTGAACCAAACAAGACTTATAAACCGTGGATGTAATGAAGGTTTCTCCCAATAGAGTTTCAACAGATAAGTCAAAGTTTAATTTTTCCGGAGTCAAATTTAATCGATGAGCGCAAGTAGGAGAAATAAAAGAATGGGTAGAACCGGTATCAAATAAAGTATAGACTTCGTTGGAGTTTATGATAAGCTTACCCGTGATGACCTCATTCGGGTTCCTTGCTTTCTGGGAGGTCACAATAAACGCTCTCCCTTGCACTACTGGTTTTGACTTTTCTAGGACGGCCTTTGGTGTCTCCATCTTGGCTGAACTTGTTTTTGGTAAATGACAAAATCGAGCTAAATGACCTTCTCTTCCACAATTATAACATGCTTTAGATGGCATCGCGCAGTTTGGACTGATGTGCCCCTCCCCTCCGCATTTGAAACATATGATAGGTGGTCGTTCTCCTTCCTTAACAACGGGTGCTGGTGTTGACGTCTTTCCATCATTGTTGAATCTCCTCTTCTTGAAATGACCATTCTTATTATTTTGACCCTGATTACCACCGAAGTGGTTACCATTTCTGGCCTGTTGATTCCCACCACGCTTGTTATCACCGCTTCGATGACTGCTCTCACTGGTATTATCATTTTGCCGACTGCTCTCTTTTGGTTGCGTTGACTCGTTATCGCACTCCACTAACTGAGCCATATTCATAACATCTGAATACAAACACAGTTTATAAGAAATAAGATGTTGACGTATCTCAGGTTTCAAACCTCGCAAAAACATTCGCGTCATTCACTCTTCATTATCCACCAAGTGGGACGCAAATCGGGACAACTCGGCAAATTTAGTCTCATACTGCGACACGGTCATATTATTCTGCTCCAATTTGATGAACTCCACCTCCTTCATGTGACGAACACTTTCGGGAAAGTATTTGTCATTGAACAGCTCTTGGAACTTTTCCCAAGACATCTTCAGTGCGGTAGGTTGAGTACGCTTAATCGATTCCCACCAGTAATCTGCCTCTCCTCGCAACATAAAGGCGACAAAGGGAACCTTTTGCTCCTCGGAGCATCCCAAGACATCAAATATCTTGGTGATTTGCTTTTTCCATGTTTTCGCTATAAGTGGTTTTGGCTCTCCCTTAAACTCTAGTGGTCCCAGCTCCTTGAACTGTTTAGCGGTGACCGTCCAAGAGTTTTCAGTGTTTCCACCTATATTTTGGACAGGAGCCGCTCTCGCCTGCTGTTGCATGAACTGCATAAAGCTTCTGAACATTCCATCATTCATCATCTGGTCAGTGTTGTTGTTTGCATGAGGATTGTCACATTCCTGATGCACATTATCCTGATTATTGATATGTGGTGAATCAACAGTCGCCTGTGCTCCATTGCTATTCTCAAAATTCTCAGATGCCATTTTCAGATACTGCCACAAAACAAAAGTTAATTGATATTTCATATATTATCCTTACATTATGACCGACTAATTAAATATCATGCAAATAAACTTAGGTAGGTCATACTAGCGAAGGAATTCCCCGTCTCTCCCCTCCTAGTTCTATTCTCACATCTTAGCCAGGGATCATATCCCTAAGCTTTGATACCAACTGTGATGCCCCCAAAATTAGGTATACATCACCCATGTTGGGTCATCAGATACATGGTACAGAATACAAATACAACTGTCGTGTACAATACGACAAAACATAACTGTGAGTTTGAATACAATTATTGTCTACTAGAGACTATACAAACTCAAAAGGAGTTCTCATTACAATTATTATCACACTATTTAATAGAATAGTGAGGACTACTAATACTATCATCTGGTCCATCACTCCGTTTCCCGACTCGTCCCAGCTATATTCTCATTTCCTGAAGAGAACAGTGAAAGAAAGGGTGAGCTCAACTAGCCCAGTAAGAAATATTATGACTAAGATAATGTAGAATAAATTATCATTAGCCTTCAACAGTGTTAAACTGATAAAATAGAACGAACATCAAGTTTAACTGCAGCGGAACAATCAATCCATTAAAAGAGTCAAGTAGAAAATAAAATCTAATATTTTCTATGATTTAAAAGGTTTTTCAACACTGTTATCGCTGGAACTCAGCTTAATAAAATAATTCACATCATCGAATCACCCCTGCACTACGGCCAAGTATATTCGTGTATTCATTAATGGTCATGATCATGCCAACAACTGTCCATCAATGTACTACGACCAATGAGGACTTTTACCACATTATTTATAATATTACGGTCATGATTATACCGAATAATCCCCGGTCATAATCATACCAAGTCCATCTATGCACTACAGGCCACAAATGACTTCCAACATTTTATAAACACGAGGATGATGACAATAATATAAGAATTCAATAAAACAAGTTCAAGAAATAATTTATCCAATAATTAACAACGTCCAAATTGTCAACATGATATTGCTTTGTGGAGTAAAATTCAAGAATTCTTAGAAGAATATTTTCATGAAAAGATACTGGATGAACCGCAATTATCAAGGATATTCCACTAATTTCATAGAGTATAGAAGTTAAAACTTAACCAACTGAGTATAATAAAGAATGGAATAACAAAAAAAATCACCCGGCATGCAATAGACCGCACAGACAGGTTATTCCAACAGAATAATAAATAATGGAACCAGGTCCGGTGTAAAACACACAGACAGAATGTTCCAACAGAATAATAACAAGACGGAACCAGGTCCGGTGTAAAACACACAGACAGGATGTTCCAACAGAATAATAATAAAAACGGAACCAGGTCCGGTGTAAAACACACAAACATGATGTTCCAACAGAATAATAGAAGAATGTCACCAAGTATATGGTAGACCGCGTATACAGGTTATTCCAACAGAATAATAAGAAATGGAATAACAACAGTTCTCTTCATGAATAAGAAAGAATAACACCCCTTACCGTTTTATAGAAGAACTGAAATAAGGAAATAGTTAAGTAGCAGAATACTTTTTTTTTTCTCTCTCTCTATAGTTTCTCTCTTTAGAGTTCAGTGAATTCGTAAGAAATAATGAAGGAATGAGCTACTATTTATTGAAAAATGAAATGCATAGTAACTAATCCATGAACGGTCCAGATTGATTATTTTAATCTGACGGTCCATATTTAAAGAAAAATCTTTTAAATAAAATATAATATATTCTATTTATAGAATAACTTTAATAAAGTATTTTGTTTTATATAAAAAGATGTTTCTGTTTTATTACGTTAATAATACGAATAAAACAAAACTTCATTATCGCTAAATAATTCATATTATTAACTGACAATAATTGAATCTAACTGAGTGACTTCTCACATAAGCATTAATAATCAATACCGTGTGCTACTATGCAACCACACGTATTACTGTACTTTTACTACCGAGTAGTTCAACAGTATCAATGGTAAAACTTCCGCCGTTATTTTTAATAAAATATTTTTGTCGTTTTCTCAATACGACAATAATTCCATTGTGGGGTCCACCAATGATTGTGCCGTTGTAAGAATAATCTCTGTTAAAACGAATATTCCCCGACCAATCGAATATTATATAACAACTTGCGTACTTTGTAAAATTTATAAATATTACCCACAACTATAACATTATATCAAATTAACTCCATAATATTCAAAAATGATATTTATAGAAAATGTATTTTTATTTATAAAAGTTGGGGTCTTACAAACTCTCTCAATTTTCTTTCTATCTCTCTCTATTTCTAGTTAAGCTTAAAACATATAATATAAACTGATAATATAATACGCTTAACGTGTCAGTTATACAGACAAAATGTTTTGTCAGCTTAATAAACCAAAGGTCATATGACCATGTTTGGTAAACCAACTAAAACACTTCCTAAATTATTTTCATGTTTTCCTTATTATATAGTATACAAACGTCACACTTATTAAATTTAAATTATAATATTTAATTATCCACATAATATTTATTCAGCCAACATAAAAAAATATTAACCCTCCAAATTAATCATTCCTTTAATTCCATTAATCAATTAAATTAAAATAACACCATCACACAACATTAAAATTATTAAACAATTTATTTAATTTAATTATTTCATTAAATTAAATATTCAATTCATAAAATTATTATACGTTAATTTAATTAATATAATTCTCTAATTAAATTATTGCACAACAATTTAATCAAATATTTATTTAACATAATAAATAAATCAACTCAAATATTTATTTAATTCAATAAATATTTAAAATTAAACACAAAAATTATCGTTCGTTACATAGAGTCTACTCAGATATTGTAAAGTGCATTGAAGACCATATAATCTAATAGAGACCGTAGAGCACATTCAATATTGTTGAGTTTATCGAAGATCGCAGAGCTTACCAATTGTAGAGCTTATTGAACCTAGGATCTCTTACTTATCAAGAGGTCTAGAATACTAAACACTAAGGGGCTGTTTGTTTAGAACTTAATGAGTCTGAATGGCTAAATCGGTAAGTGGCTGAATCATTAAGTGCATTTGTTTTGAAAAAAAATCGTCTGAATGGCTGAATCGGTCAGATGCGTTGGCTGAATGGTTAAGTCCGAATTTTTGGTCTGAATGGCTGAATGGTTGGCTGAATGAAGTAAAAAAATTAAAAATAATAATAAAAATAATAAAAAAATATTAACTATTATATTATGTAATATTAAATAAATTTACAACAACTTTTCATTTTTTCAGATGGGTAAAATATTAAAAATAAGTCATTTAGATCTTTAAGATATGTCAGTAATCAAACAATTTTTTTCATTCAAATTCAGCTCATTCAGATTCAGATTCAGATTCAGCTCATTCAGATTCAGATTCATTCAATTTTTATCAAACACCCCCTAAACCTTGAGCAAGAGTTTACTAAGGGACTATTTGATTAATACTAAATGATTGATCGATTTAACCATTTAGTGCGTTTATTTTGAAAAAAAAATCATCCAAATTAAATTGTCAAATTTAATTTGAGAGCTTATATCAATAAGAAAATAATATACTTTAAATAATATTTAAAAAGCCTTTTTGTTATCATCAAAATAAAGAGTAATTTGATTAATATCCCATCATAAAACAATTTTTTTTTATAAAATTTAGTTAATTAATTAATTATACAATGGAATTGAGTTAAACATTACGTTTAATATAACATTCCGGTTTCACATCAAAATATATGATTTTTTTTATGTAAGTAACTAAGTTATGGTTTAAGTACTATTTGACCCGAGATATTCCATTTAGACTTTTAGATTTTCGATTATTAAAAATACATATATAAGTATTGAATATAAAAACTAATTATTAAATTTACTTGAAGAAGCGTGATTGTCAGTGCTGTGCCTTTGGCTGCAAACGCTCCAATCGGATTAGAGAGAAAATTAAGGCGCATTGGTAATCGCCATCTCTTCTTCGCTCTTCTTCTGTCATTGTATTCTCCTCAATCCAAAAGGTATGATAAACGCGAATTAACATGTGAATATTTTTGTTGATTAGGGTTTTATTTGATTCGTTTCTCGCTATTCTTTGGTTGTTTATATATATATATATATGTGTATATATATATATATATATATATATATATATATACTTACTGGCACTGAAGTATTCGTTGAATTGTTAGGGTTTATCCAAATTGTTCTCTATCAAATTGTTAGGGTTTAGGTTAAATACACCATCACCCTTACACCCCGTGCTACAAATTTTACCGTCTTCTTTTAAGCTGCAACGTAGGTTTATTTCCTTTAATTTGCGACCCAAAAAAGGAAGAAATGTTGTCTCTCCCATCTCTCTGTCGTATCTCACCCACTTTTTTCTTTCAAATCCCACCTTAATCAATTGCTTGCTTTCTCAGTTCATCTCAGCTCTCAGTCTCATCTCTAATTTTTTGTCATGCAACTATGCAAGTACGATATGTTAGAAAATCATATTAAGGCAATTTTCATTCTGATATTTGTTACATAAAATTACGTATTTTCGAAACTTTTGCTAAATTGCATGTCTAAGCCAAGTGTAAGATCAGTTCTGCATATCAAGATGATGATCTGCTGTGAATTAGAGATTAATGAGAAGTACCTCTCATAACATACAGAAGCAAAAACAGATAAATTTGGGGATCTACTTCGATCTCTTCTTTTTCCTCTCAATATTTGGGGAACTAATAAGTTATTTTTTTGTTGATATTTTTCTCTTTCTTTTTCCGTTTTTATCTTAATATTTTTTATCTTTTATTTTTTTCTCTAAAAATAGGTAAAACAATTTTATTGTTGTATTTTTTTGGGTAGAGATTGTTGTGATTTTTCAGGATGATTTTCTGGTAATCTGATGATTAATGTTTTTTTTTGGCATAGATGATCTGTTTATCCTAAGTAGTAGGGAAAAATCGTTGAAAATATCAAATATGACGCAAATTTTCCACAACTATCTCCATCACTCACTTGCTGCATAAGAGAGTTTAACACAAGCCCAGTAAATTTGGAAGGAAGTGGGGCCAATCACTTTCATTTTTACCGTAGGGTCATTACTGACTGAGTTTGTAGCACAGGGGATGTAAGTGTTTGGAGCCTCTACGACAGGGGCTGATGGTGTATTTAACCATAGGGTTTATCCAAATTGTTTGATTGTTTATATTATCATTCTTGCACATAATGACTTTATTATGTTGTTCAAATTTACAAGTGCTCTTGATTTATTTATTTATTGATTTGCATCTTGGCTGCTAAGCAGTTGCTCTGTTATATACACTCTTTATGTGCTCTTATGTTTGATTTTTGATAACAATTTGAGTTGATTTAACTAACTCTATCTGTTTTCTATATTTCAGTTAAGTAATTGAACTTATACTTTTACTAGTATAGTCCTGATTGGCTCTCGTTTTGCTGCAACTGAAATAGACATGGATCGAGATGACTCTCCAGCGAGAGAGAGATGGGAGGGAGGTTATAATGATTTGGATGAGAATGGTGTAGCAAAATCGAGGGAGTCAGGCAAGCGTCGGAGTAAGGATAGGAGTAAGAGCAGCCGAAAAGAAGAGAAGGATCACAAAAATAAGGATCGAGATGTCTCAAAGGAGAGAGAGAAAGAGGCTAAAGACTTAGAGAAAGAACGAGTTTCAAATAGAGATAGGAGGAAGGAGGATAGAGATGACCGTGAAAAGGATAGGGCCAGAGAGAAGGTTAGGGAGAAGGATAATGAACGGGACAAATACAGAGATAAAGATCGTGAAAGAGAGAGAGACCGTAAAGATCGTGGGAAGGAAAAAGAGCGTGAAAAGGAGAGAGAGTTAGAGAAGGATAGTGAGCGAGGACGTGACAAGGAGAGGGCAAAAGATAAAAGCAGGGATAAGGATAAGGATAAAGAAAAAGAAAAAGAAAGAGAAAAGGAAAGAGATATTAGGGTGAAGGATAGGGAAAGGGAGAAAGAGAGAGAGAAACATAAAAGCAGGGAGAAGGATAGGGAACATGACAGGGACAGAGAGAGGGACATGCTTGAGAGGGAGAGGGAGAGGGGAAAAGAGAGAATTAGGGACAAGGAGAGAGAGGTAGATCTAGATAAAGAGAGGTCTAGAGATAGAGATAAAGTAAGCCGGAGACAACGCGACGAGGGTCATGATAGAAGTAAGGATATAGGAAAGGATGACAAAATGAGATCCGAAGGTGACGATTCTCACTATAGGGATATACCCAAGCAGGGAATAGGTTTGCATATTGGAGATGATGACATTAGAATGCTCAAGCTAGATGAAAATGCTGATAGCGAGCAGGGCGGTTCTCACAGGCCAGCATCTGATCTCAAAGAGCGCATTTCAAAGTAAGTAATTTTCTGTTCTATGTTGGATTCTTTTAAAACTTGTGAGCATTATAAATTTCTTTATAATTGATGATTATATTATGTTCTCACCTGGCTTATGATGATTGACTGAAACTATGTTCTAGTAATCAAATGATCCTCTACGCATACTGTTATAACACAAATAATTTTAAGAAACTACGCTCTCGTTTTGTTGGTGTTCTGACTGCAATACTACATGATATTAAAGAAAGACGACTGATATACCTTTTTACTGCAAAAACATCGATATATATATATTTAGAAAGCCTACAGAGGATATTGCTTACTTGTACTGAAATAATAGTTTATGGTGGATAGAGCAAGGTTCGTATTTATCTCTATTCCTTGCATTTATTCTATAATTCCAGCTGTTACTATCTGTAATATTCAGGTTTGTCCCTTATTACTGCCTTTTATAGCATGTTAATCTAACTGGGTCGCCCAACTCTTTTTTTATCTTATGATACATTGTTCAGTATGGTTTGTATTTCTTTCCTCATTGCTTCCAGTTTGTATTGTGGTTGCCCATAACTACATTCAGAGTATCTATATTAGTATGGTCAACACTGTTAGTTTTATAGTCTATATGAAGCACAAGGTGTTCATTTCTTTTGGAATGTCCCTTTCCTGGTTCGAATAGCAATATGTTTTATTTTTAATGTTATTCAAGTTTTACGAATGAAATCTTTTGCATTAAAAGGTAAATTTAAAATCGGATTGCACGATTGGAGTGTAAGGAGCTAATATACCACAGGCCAGATATGTCGAGTTAATCCTTTTGTTGAAAAATTTGAAAAAAAATTCTAAAGATGACTTGGCAGCAATGCATAAATAAATCTAGAAACAAACATCCAATTTGTATAATACTCACATATTTTGTGTTTGTGGGAATGATTTTAGCTCATCTTGGCTTGAAGCGACTTTCACTGGAAATGGTTTAGCATAGTCTTTCGTTAGAGTCATCTGTTATGCCCTGAATGTGTGTGCATGAGTGCGTTTGGTGTGTTTACATACATATATACATACATACATACATATATATATATATTATGTTGTGTAGTCTTTTTCAGAATCTTTTTGTACTTGGATCTGTAAATTGCTTTTACTTTTGCAACTGGTGCATGATTTCTCAAGTTAGAATTTCTGTATAGGATGTAACTGGAAACTGGTTATATCATTTGTGTGACCTTTAATTAATTACTACAAATTTTCAGATAAGTAAAATAAATTACAAATATTATATCCACTGAATTGGGAAGGTGTATTCTCGGTAAATTTGTTGGATCCTTCATACCAAAGTGATACAGTGGTTGCCTTTTTTCTAATACACCTGTTTTTGTAATCTTCTTTTATCAGGATGAAGGAAGAAAGATTGAAAAACAAGTCTGAAGGTTCTTCTGATATATTATCATGGGTTACTAAGAGCCGTAAGCTTGAGGAGAAAAGGAATGCTGCAAAGGAGAGAGCTTTGCAGCTCTCGAAGGTTTTTGAGGAGCAGGTTGGTTTTCGTTCACTTGTGCCTCCTGGTATTACTTGCTAAAAAATGCGACGTGAAGTTTTTTGATAAAATTATTTTGTTAATTTCTCAGGACAATATCAATCAAGGGGACAGTGAAGATGAAGCTACAACCCAGCATACTGCTCGTACGGTTTCTTTTCGCTCACTAAACAGTTCTCTCTTATATATATATATATATATATATATATAGTCTTTTCCTTTAACTTATTGGTAATCTAGTCTAGTCTCTCCTGGAATCTGAATATTCCATTGTCTAATGCATTTAAAAATGTCTGTTATAGGGCTATTGATTGTCGAAGTTTACTTTTATATTTACACTTTTTCTCTGGATTATGGAATACCTGAAGTTTTAATTTATATATTTGATGATCACGCTTGGAACTTGGAAGTCTTAAGTAGAAAGACTTCTAAAATGATTACGTGGATCAACTGATCATAGTGATCTGACTTTTGTTAAAATCTTTTAACAGATATTCTGTCGGGGGTCAAAGTTCTTCATGGGCTTGACAAAGTAATTGAAGGTGGGGCAGTTGTCTTGACACTCAAAGATCAGAGCATACTTGCAAACGGCGACATAAATGAAGGTGAACACCATCAGTTTGTTTTCTATTCTTTTTTACTTCCTTTCCTGTTCCTCCCTCCTATTGGTATAACATTAAGTTGTATGCACCAGATGTCGATATGCTTGAAAATGTGGAAATCGGTGAGCAAAAGCAGAGAGATGAGGCTTATAAGGCTGCAAAGAGGAAAACAGGGATTTATGTGGACAAGTAAGATTAACATTCAACTTCTGTTATCTTTTTTATGTACTTTAAAGAATTAACTAGTGTTGTTAACCATTCTGCTATTTTAGGTTTAGTGATGACCCTGGCTCCGAGAAGAAAATGCTCCCACAGTATGATGATCCGGTTGCAGATGAGGTTAGGCAGTCATTACATTCTGTGTAGAAATTGATGTGTTTGGTAAAAAACATACATTTTTACTTGTTACTTTTCTATAGGGGGTAACTCTGGATGCAGCTGGACATTTCAGTGGTGAAGCAGAGAAGAAACTGGAGGAGGTAATTACTTCTATTCAACTTTGTAATTCATGCATGGGTTTGGGATTAGCATTATAACACAAGTGCATGCAATGTGTATTTACAGCTTCGGAGAAGGATCGATGGTGTTTCCGCTACAGCTCACTTTGAAGATCTTAGCTCTTCTGGGAAGACCTCATCAGACTATTATACTCATGAAGAAATGCTTCGGTTTAAAAAGCCCAAGAAAAAGAAATCATTGAGGAAGAAAGATAAGTTGGACCTAGATGCTCTTGAAGCAGAAGCATTATCTGCAGGATTGGGTAATGGAGATCTTGGTTCGCGAAGTGATGGGAAAAGGCAGGCCCTTAAAGAGGAACAGGAGAAATATGAAGCTGAGAAGAGAAGCAATGCATACCAATCAGCATATGCTAGAGCTGATGAGGCATCAAAAGCACTTCGTCTGGAGCAAAGTGTTACCATGCTGCCAATGGAGGAAGATGACAACCCAGTTTTTGGTGATGATGATGAGGATCTCCGAAAATCTTTAGAAAGGGCAAGAAAATTAGCTTTGGAAAAGCAATTCAAGGGAGTGGCTTCTGGTCCTCAGGCAATTGCTCTCCTTGCTTCTTCCTCTGGTAAGAATTCTATCACGGACAATGAAAACCCTGTATCTGGAGAGTCGCAAGAGAACAAGGTTGTCTTTACAGAGATGGAAGAGTTTGTCTGGGGTCTCCAGCTTGATGAAGGTATGCAAGTTACGGTTTTATTAGTTTTAAATGAAAAAACTTAAAAAGCAATACACAAAGTTGCACGGTTGGCATTTTATTTTGCATATACATTTTTGCATGGTCAGCTTTTTATTTAACGTATATGTTTTAGATATGATGTTGTAATATGCTATACTTGGCAATAGTGATCATATGATAAATGTATTCATTTTGTTAATTATAATTTGGATTTAGGAAAATTAGTTATATAGATATTTTTAAGAAATGCATTATAGATTAGAGAGGATTCAATAAGACGGGGGACAAGAAGAATACCTCCCTGGACTAGCAATACATGACAGAAAAGAACACTTAAAAAGTGACGCCCTCCAAGGCTCCAATGTCTACACTTGTCAACATAGAGAATTTGGATGTGGATGTATACAATACAATAAGTATACAGGTAGGAGGATGTCATGAACCAGTTAGTTCATTATTTAAACTTTTCAACTAATTACCAGAATTAAAGAGAAATAGAAGAAAAGGTGATAGAATTAGGAGAGAGAGAGATAGAAAATGGACAGATTGTCATTCATTTAGAGAGAAATAGATTACAGAATCTAGAGGGATTAGATAGAGAGAAATCAAAGAATTCATTTACACGTTCCAAGTTTCAAAATGCTTCTCTCATCCTAGTTGCTCAATATTTATAAGCTAAACTACTTGGGAAAGCAGACAAACTTTGGATAACTAGTTATTCTAGATAACTACTATTTATTTTAAAAACTACTGCTTATTCAAATTCCTAGATATCCTTTGAGCTGACATATGACAAAGGATAAGGAAAAAATGAATAATACAACAACGACGCCAAGGCGTCCAGTCGGTAAGCAATAGGCAAGACGAGCGTGCGACTTGGTCGATGGCTGAAAGGCGAGCGCCTAACAAAAACAGTCGTCGCCTTGGACAACGTGGCGCTGACTTGGACGACTATCCGACTTTTAGAACGACTTCTCTATGGGTATGGATCGACCCAAATTTGAACTGGGTTAAAAAAATGGCGTTGCATTAGGAAAACCAAACCTAGCCATGGTCGAGTCGATTCGCAAAGAACTTATCAGAAGATTGATCATCGAAGTCGAGAGAACCAATAGAGAGAAGCGAAGTGCGAAGAAGAAATTGAAGTCGATTGCGAGGGTGAGAGATTGCGACCGAGTGAGAGACTTAGATTCGGTCTCGATTACAATCGCCAAGTAGCCAGGTACGTTTTCTTTTTTTTTTCTTCCCCTTATCTGCTTGGATGTTATGTATATAATATATTGATATGAAGTATGTTGGACTTGGTCGATGTTTCTTTTTCTTTATACCAAGTCTGTCTGACTGTTGCTTTTTTTTTGGTTAGCCTTGCTTTTTGCTGGGTCTCTATAGTGCCCCCGAATTCGAGCTTTGGCTGCTCGAACAAGGGTCGACGTTAACTCAACATCTTTTGTAACTTAACCAATGATCCCATAATCATATCGGTTGAATTATTCTATTACAGACTATAAAATTATAAATTTCCTTAACTGTATCCCTGTATAACACTATATATACCAACTAATTTTTAACCTTAAGATTTAAATATTTTATACTTCGATATATTCAAGGTTCACAATACTAATAATAAAGATTGTTCTTGGCAACAAAGGGGCGCATTTTAGTGATTTTGACATCTTACCAGCGCTCATTAATGTAACCTCAGTGCTTACAGAACTCTTATTATCATTCAATACCCTCAGTTAGATACATATTATTACCAAGATATCTCTTTATCCTCGGTGCTAAATCTCTGTTCTTACAACACTCGCAATGTTATTCAATATCCTCATTCAGATATTTAGTTTTTTATTAACATTGTATTAATGCTTTACTATCTATCTGAAGTTCAAAGTATCGGCATAACATGATTGTTCCAAATTACCAATACCCTAACTCAGATTAATAGACCTTTAACAATTCTAAGTTGTTTCAAATTAAAGACATAACACCATTATGATGTTAATAACATGGTACTCCTTCCTCAGATTAAATGACGTTTTAGGGAGTTTAATTTTATTTTATATAAGTGTCGTTTTAGAATTTTTATGCAATATTGCACTATTTTTTTCTAATTTACCCCTCTATTTAATATGCTTAGTAAATGCAATTGCCTTCATCTTTGTGGAGAGATAAATAATTAATTAGGGATACAAAAGACATTTTGTGTTATTTCTTAACAAGTGTGCTTAACTCTAAAACGTCATTTAATCTGAATAGGAGGGAATATTATTAATATAATATTCGATTACATGGTTTGCTAGTTTGTATTACAAAAATCATTATGGCTTGATACAAATACAAGTAAATAAAATATGAAACCTAATCTACGCTTCTGTGCGTTCATGATCTTCTTATCATTCTTCTTTAATTGCAAATAAAGTTTTATTCGCAAGAATGAGCACTGCGGCTCAGCAAGTCTATCTAATAACATAGTTTATGCTTTCGTATAAACTTTAACATTCTTGACTTGACATAACTTTACACTTAACATTTAATCATCATATCCTACTTAACATCACATAAGGCTTTCATACATATACTTTCGCATAGCATTTATCACATATGAACAAGCTTAGAAATAGTTGCACATAGGTTTAGTATAGAAAACTTGCTTCGTATGCAAACTAAGATTTCCCGATAAACACTTAAAACCTACATAATGGGTTACGGGTTACTTGTACCCGAATGTTAGTTTATCGAGTTTTACTTAACTAGTGTTTTTATAGCTTAACAAGACTATCTTCATTAGTGGTTATGCTTACAAAATTCTCAAATTCAAAACTCATTTTTAAGGGGCTTTACAAAAAGTGGACAACAAGGTTGGCAGCTTGACCCCGACTCGGTAAAACGGTCATAACTTCTTTGTTTTAAAACATTTTTGATTCGTTCAAAATTCCGCGTGTTCGTAACTTCCGTCTCTACAACTCTTATTTATATCATAGTCCAAAATTCCTTACAGAACTGGACCCAAAATGGATGTAAAGGGATTGTTTGGAAACTGTCTTATATTTTCTTTGATCAAGTTGATAAAACATGATACGCGATGAATTAATGTGATAGGATAACATGTCCTAAACTTAACAACAATTCATAACATAAAAATAATAAAATTATAGACCTACTTATATAGGATTTTTGTCTTTTGCTCAAGAACACACGAAGAATGAAAAAAACGTACATAGTAACGACTTGTGTTCTTGAGCTTTTGAATTGCATACTTGAAATAATTTGACCGTTATAACGGCTTCTAAAATGTATATTCATCAACTATATTTAAAATAAATTAAGCATTATAATTGCTTATAAAATAAATATTCTTATTAAATACTTGAAGAAAAGCGGACATAGTAACTGCTTATAAAAGTATATTTTCTATTTTTATAACTGCTTGTAAATAGGACTTTTGTACTATATACTTAAAATATTTTGGGCATTATAACTGCTTGTGTATGTGATTTATGATATTTTAAACTTGAAATATTATAAACTTAATTAATACTCCCTCCATTCCTAAATAAGTGTCGTTTAAGGTTTTTGCACATGGATTAAGAAAGTCATTTAATACTATCATTTAATAATTAAAATCTGTGTGAAATTTCATCACTACCCTTTATGGAAAGTTGAAAACTATTAATACTAAGGGTGAGAATTTCTTGGGATAATGAGAGGAGGTAAGGGTAATATAGGAAAGTAAATAATTTATTCTTCTTGAAAGTTGTAAACGACAAATTCTTTGCAATCTTTAACTAATTTTTTGCAGTCTTGAAATTAATCTAACTCACAAGAACTCTTATCTTTCTAATTCTTGATTATAAACTTTGCTTACTTGAAATTTGCTTAGTAAATTGGTAAGAAATGAATGAACTTTGCTTGCTATTTAAAGAAAAACATAGTTTCGCTAATTGCACGTTAGGGGCTCAACTTATTACACTTTGGTACCTAGGTTAATTACACTTCAGTACCTTAAAAATATCTTTCACCAAGCGACGTCATAATGACATCATTTTTGTGCTTCTTTGAGGTTGATGTCATGCTTACGTCATGCTTGTATTATTTCTTCTCTGATTGGTTGATTCAAGTTCACATGGATTGGTTTTATTTAGTTAGGTTGTAACTTAGTTTGGATCCTAGTTTGGTCACATCAACTTAGTTACACAATCTAGTTTGATTACAACTAGTTATCTTTCATCTTAGTTCGTTTTTAAGTCTTCCTGTTTAATTGACCTTTACTGATTTAAAGTTTGACATTACTGAGTTTTGTTTCGTATAAACACTATTCTGTGAAGTGAAAAGTCCAACAGACTTGGCACGTTTTTTGGTGAATAGTGTTTTTGACGACCATTTCTCAAAAAATGGTTAGACGATCAAAAAGTCGAAAAAATATTACTTTTAGTCTTTTTCCTATTTCATTTTATTCCCGTGAATAATAATTTGCACGTTTTTCGAGGAAAAACTTTTATCGTTTATTTCACTTCGTATTACCGGTAGATCTTGAAACGGAAAGTCAGTAGACAAACTTGTTTCACTCTCAGAAGCTTTCTGCGGAAAAACTTTTATTGGTTCATTGGTCTCTAAACCACGTATAAACACCATGTCGTGAAATATAATATATCGAAATGACAAAAAGATCTGAGAATAAATATGTCGTGAAATATAATATGTCGACTTCTAAATCTTGCTCATCGGGCTCATATTCGTCGTCTATTGGCTTGCAAACCTCTTTGTTTAAGTCAACTTTTCCGCACGTTTTGTCAACAATAGCAATTAACCTAGAGGGAGAAGAGGGAAAGACACTCAAAAGACATGTGACCAAAATCACGACAGTTATAGCTCCCAGACGAATTATTGTTGCTAGCATTTGAAGAACCTAGGGTACGATTATACTTGCTAGTAGCTGAAGGGCTTGTTGACGATATTTCCATTGGCCTATTTAAAAAATGCCTCATAAATGTACGCTCTCTCCGAGTTTGGACTTGTATTGGAGGTCTAACAGAATTCATTTTCAAATTATCCTCTATCTGGGTGCTAACTTGATCAGCATCATCCAAGAGCAAGAGTTTACTTGTAGCTCCACCTGCAATTTCTAGATTCAATTCTCAACGGTACATTAAAATTTCTTCAACCTAAGGAAATCCAGACCCCGTAACCAAACTATAGAACATTGAAGTATACTCGGCTACAGATTTACTTCCTTGTACCTACTCAGTTAATTGCAAATATGCTCGCTGCTTATAATCCTAAGGTACAAAACGTCATGACAATGCAGCCTTCGTATCCTCCCATCTTCTCGCAGCTGTATATAAATATCGCTGATTTTGATCCCACCAAATACGAGCTGAACTGAAACTACTGATGTTGTGTATTAGGATTATGCTGCTATAATCTCAGATGATTAAGATTCGGGATGTGGTCTTCAAAATTCTTATGAGCATCTTGTCCCTTATCTACGCATTCCGTGAGTACATCAACTTTTACTGTAAGTGCTGTAATAGAAGCCTGAACATTTGCAGTAAGTGTTGTGATTGAATCTTCAATCCTTTTGAGACGTTCACCTTGTTGTAACATATAATTATCAAGCTTGATGTTGATTTCGCTAGCATTTACCATGGTTCCGGTAAATAAAAATAGACTTTTTTTTTCTAGGCAAGTGCGGAAAATATAAAGAAACAAGGGTTGAACTGAAACTACTGAAACTTCAGGGGATGGAATGTTAGAAAATGAAACTACAGGGATTGATATGCAAAATTTCAGGGGTATTTTAAAATATTATAAAACTTGGGGGACTAAACTAGAAAGCTATAAAAACTATGAGGTACTTAATTGTAATTTTTCAGGAGATATTTTATACTCCTATATATGGTCTCTTGGCTTTATATTATTAACGTGACTTTTGTCAGCAGCAGGCAAAGCAGATGATAGGCGCCAACAACAGATAAAAGATCGATGAAGATGGAGATGGTGACGAGTTATGGTTGGAGTTGGTGAGGGTTTTCTGGATAGGAGTTATTCAATGATGACACTGATTTTGGGACAGAGGTAGGCACACAGAAGGCTGTGGTTTTGGTTGGGCTTTGATACCAAAATGATGGGGACGGGATTTTTGGACAAAGGGTTAATATCACACAGACAATTCTCACGCAAAATTCAATCAATTAATCATTTAGTATCTCCAAATAATGAAGTACATTTGTAATACTCTTAAAACAATTTTCTAACCTAAATTGGACTATAATATGATAACTACAAATTAAAGAAAATAATTAAAATACAACTAATTCATATAGGCTTCCAAAGTCTTTTATATTGTTCTAACCAACTTTCACGGACTCGTCATACATCAATTTCACAATTCAAAAATAAATACTTAATCCGAAGTTTTGAATAAACGAACATAACATTTTAATTTAAATGGAAGCCTTGAATAAAACATAACGAATTTTAAAACTGTACATTTAGGTATCCGAGTAATTACTATGACATACATACAAGTAACGATAATTTTAAAATTACTAAATAGTTTGGAAAGCCACTTGCCTCGATATTGTGAAACACAATAAATAGTTGAACAAATTCTCTTTGAGTTTTCTTCTTTTCTTCTCTGTTCTGTAGTACCCCAAAGCCAAATATTTTTTTTAAAGTTCTTTTCTTTCTGGTTCTCTAAATATCTTTAATTCCTTTACAAAATAGGTTACCAAATAAAATAGAGCTTTTAAAATTAAAAGTTTGTTACAGTCTAACTGACTTATCCTAATAGGTTTTAGATATGTATAAATAAATTATTAGCTTCTATTCCATTATCTAATTATAAAATTGTTATTAACTTATTATTTTATTATTATATTTATTTATTATTTTTTTAACCGAGTATTACATTATTAGACTACATATTTGTGATGGTTGGTTGCAACTTTATTTTCTATGTGGTGTTTGTTGAATTCTTCATTTTTTTTACTAATTTTAATATTAAGTGCTTTGTTTTTGGATTGTTATTGCTAAGCATTAACATAATTATACCTTTAATGTTGTTCCATAGTGTTATGTTTTGAGTTTTAATGTATATGAAATTTTATTGTCAATATTCTGTTAAGTAAAATAAATAATATATAAATTGTATATTGTAAACGACTTGTCGTCATACGGAAGTCATGGCGGTCGTTTAGGCGTTCTGACAGTCGGCTACTGCCATGACTCGCCGTGGCGCCTTAACAACTATGATACAATTATACAGGCAGTAGGAACAATCATTGTTATTTAAGGAGCACATCGAGGCGCAAAGGCGCACGACGAGGCCCACATCTTAATGAAGTGAGGTGTATATACTAAAAATACAACAAAATATATATTCAAGTATATATCAACTAATTATTCAAATTCCTAATCAAGTTCAAGAAGCATAAAATGTCTCCATAGCACAGTGGCAATGCTGAATACATAGTGACAAAGCTAAAAAGATTAATTTTTTCCAAGTAAAAATATAATATGTATCACCAATTTAGCCCATCAACAACACAAAATAACGACAACACACAAAATAACGACAAAAGATGTATATCTATATGATGTACAAATGCAAGCCGAGAGCGGAAGATACACAATATTAAAAATAAAAAACAAGTGACCAACATATTACATGACCAAATCAATATTTGTTTAATAATAAAAAATTAATATATATATCCACTACAAACACACAACTCAAAAAAGGCCCCCCCTCCCCTTTCTTAAACAGAACGAAGCACATGAATGAGAAAAAAATTATATTAAAACATTAAATTAAACAAAAGGCACGTGAGATATTTACAGGTTACCCATGAAAAACATCTCGTGTGTATATATACACATGCAGTACACATGAAAGAGGGAAAAAAATTGAACGTGGATCTGAGTTCCAACCGATTGAGAGAGATGATGTTGAAGATGGAGATGATATGGGATGGAAGACTTACCTCCACCATCGGCGATTGAGGGAGTCGCCGATTGAGGGAGTCTCGTTAATTGGACGATTGAATGAGTCTGATATAAGGGGTTGTCATTTTTTTTTCCTTTTCCCTTTCTTTTCTTTTTTGTTTGTCGATTGGCCTTTTTTGTTTCCCTTTTAAATTTTAAAATTTTATTGTACCAAACGGCTGCGATGGAGTCTAAATTAAAAAAAACCCAACTTGTCACTTACCTCGCCTCCGCGTGTGCCTCATTGAAGCCGATGTGCCTCAGCCCAGGCGAGGCTCAAGTCTCGCGCCTTGCGCCTAGGCGTGCCTTTGACATTGGGAACAACTTAGGAAGCACGCTTCAACACACTTTGGACACGCACCCGACATGTGTTCGCGAGCTCCTCTTTCCCTTCTTTGTTTTTTTAAAGCTTGGGCATGGCACCGACATATTGGGACTCGCCTCGGACACGTCAAGGTCAAATTTTGTTCTTAAAAATTTTAAGATATTTATTATGCAATGTATTTGTATTTCTTATTATTTTGTTCAAGTTTTTATCTTGCTCTATTAATATTAAATTTATTTATTGTAAAAAAATACATTTATATTATTATATATATAAAATTGAACGTGTCCCTGACTTATCGAATCCCTTTTTTTTGGAAAATGCCATATCCTATGTCGCGTATCGACTCGTGTCTACGTCCGTGGCCCATTTCCGTGTCAGTGCTTCATAGGGAACAACAAATAGGGATGTCTTATTTTTAATTAGTAATTTTTGCACATATTTTATATTTAAAATTGAAACAGGCTGGGAGCACACAGATTTAGAAAGGGTAAGAAGAAGCATCTGGCAGGCATTCGTGATCCCCGCGGGCTATGGTAACAAAACCAAAAAACACATAGCTTTAATCTTACATAACACAACTCTATTGAACTTGAGGGATTACAATAAATATAGAACATCACGCACATAAATAAATCAGACGCACACACAATCATAGGAAATATATAGTGTCATATTTGGGCCGTACCCATTGATTTTGGTAACTTTCTTGTGTACTCATAGGATATATATAGTGTCATATTTGGGCAGTATCCATGTTGCATGCATAATTGTTTTATGATACTTCATGTTGAAGTTTTTGTACGTGTCTTTGTCTGTACATGGACAGTTATGCGTGTTTTGTGGCATTTTTTAAACGACATTTGGCATGTACATTTGCTGCAAGTTATTTGTATATATAGAATTCTTGAAATTATACTTGTGTATTTCTTGAATACTTTTCAATATATGCCTTGCATTTATTTTTCTTCAAAAGCACGAATTTCATGAAATTATAGTTGCATTTCCATTCAATACTATATAATATGCCTAACAATTGTTTTTCTTCAGAAGCACATAAACCTGATGGTGAAGATGTTTTTATGGAGGATGATGAAGCGCCGAAAGCCTCTGTTGAAGAACAAAAAGATGAGGATGGTGGTTGGACAGATGTACAAGATATTGCCAAAGATGAAACCCCTTCGGACGAGAATAAAGAGGAGACATCAATGGATGAAACGATCCACGAAGTTGCTGTTGGAAAGGGATTATCAGGAGCACTGCATCTTCTTAAAGAGCGAGGAACTCTTAAAGAAAGTATTGAATGGGGTGGTCGCAACATGGACAAGAAAAAGAGTAAGCTTGTTGGCATTTATGAAAATGATGGTTCAAAGGAGATACGTATTGAGAGGACTGATGAGTATGGACGAATTGTAAGTATTCATTTCTTTAAGCAGCAATAGATTTCAATTTAATAGTTTGGTGTAATTATATGTTATGTAGATATGGTCCCCACAAAAAAGAATATGTAGCTTAGGTTGATGAGGTTTTGGACCATTATGTTTCATGATCATTGCAATCATGGTGGTCTAGTTATGGTACGGCTAGGATTTCTGCTAAGCTACAGCTTAATTCGAATTAGATACATTCCCAGGGAAGCACAGAAATCTGTATTCATGCATTTAGGAACTCTGAAGTTGAGAAAACATGCCAAGTATTGCTGGTTATTGCAGCTCCAAGTAGTGGGAGAAATGGCAGACCTTGATAACCTCAGGGTCACTTGTTCCAATGTCCATAGTTGGGAGGCCAGAATTGTCTATCCAAAAAAAGTGGTACTGGTATTACAAAATTGACGTTAGAACCTTCGCCAGCTCATGGGGTGAGGGTTTTGACTAGTTTATAATTAGAAAATTCTTTCAAAAAGTAAATTTCTTTATTTAGTTTTAAACACATTTCTTACAAAGAATAGCTTTGGAAAGAATAGTATTAACAATAATTAAATAATTTGCAAAATGATCCATTGAGTTGGATAGGGTGGCGGTGAGAGCTGAAGAGGGAGGGTGGTTCCAGTGAAATTCTCCTAGCTTTCATGTTAAAGAAATTATATGCTTTAAATGAATTTTTGTTACCTTTTTTGGAAGAAATAATACTGAGATTTTTAAAGCATATCTGTGTTTGTATATGTTGGGAGTATATATGTAGATGTTCCAAGTGTACAGAGTTGACCAATACAGTACATACCTTTGCTTTTAAAATAGGTCTGCCCTTTTAGAGCGCCTTTTATTTGACCTAAAAGCTTGTTTTACTTGCTGCTCGGTGTAGAAATTTCTTAAATATGATCTTGATTCTTGGCCCACTTCCATTTAGTGAAATTCAGTTAAAACTTGTGTTTCAGAGTTATTGTATACTATATTTTCCATCTTACAGATAATTGAAGTTCTTCATTTGTTTTTACCAGTTAACTCCAAAGGAAGCTTTTCGGCTACTTTCACATAAATTTCATGGGAAAGGCCCTGGCAAAATGAAACAAGAAAAGCGCATGCGGCAATACCAAGAGGAGCTTAAGATAAAACAGATGAAAAATGCAGATACACCATCTTTGTCTGTGGAGAGAATGAGGAAAGCTCAAGCTCAATTGAAGACACCATATCTTGTTCTAAGTGGGAATGTCAAACCAGGGTATGCTCTAGCACTTTGCTCTTTAAGTTAAGTTTATTTTAGTGTATTAACAATGAAATCTTTCATGGTCATTGTGATAGATAAGGAAATTGAAATTGTGAGTATTAACCAAAGGATAGACTTGCAGACAACCCTTATTGAAGATTTTGTTGTGCATTGTTAATGGCCAATTCTTGTTAGACCTGTCAAACTGGTTGTGAAAAATTGAAAAATCACTTAATAACAAAATCCTGACACTAAAGTCTAAAATAAGCTAATATTTAATAACATAATTATTTATTATGTGCATGAATGGTTGCAGGTTACCACGGTTTGGGTAATTTTAGACTAAAGTAAAACTAACCCGTTTCTTAACAGGTGCCACAATTTATATCAAAGACCTACTCATTTATATTTTTTTTGGTCGGGGTACCCGTGAGTACCCAAGTCTATGGGTCGATTCCTGCCAGATATAATTTTTATAAATGACACTGCTATACCAGTTTGGAACTAGTCTTCCCTCCTGTCCTACTAGAATGTGGGGGCAAAAAAAGTAATTTAATTTTTTCTTGCATCTTTTTGTGCCAAGATTTGTATGATATGCTGCCTCAAATTCAATGCACTTGTATCATCTTTTTGGTGGTGGTGTGACTAGAATTTTCTGTATAATACTGTATTGAGTTTGAATTGAAGAAAAATATTTAATGAGGTGGTTTAATCAAAACAATAAAGATAAATAAGTTTGATCAAACCTAGCTTCTCATGGAAGTATATCTATTCTGGTTCCGTAGCAACTTCACATCATATATGTGCGTTACGGATTATTTGATGTTTGTGTTGAATCTTTTTAGTTCCTTTTCTTTTCTTTTTTTGGTTTTTTGTGCATGTATTGACATATATTTTCTCTATTAGAGTTTGGTATGTAAATACTCAATTTATGTTGTGCTTGGCAAGGAGAGATGAAATAGGAAATTTAATAATTACTGGTAGTGTTGTTTGTGTGAAAGTGAAAGGGAAGCTGTGTTGAAAATGGGTGCATGCTGTCTGTCACAAGTGTGTACGAGTTGAACAAACTTTGGTGATTTAATCTTATTACAATATTCTTCAGAATGTAATGCTGTGGCTATTTATAAGCTTTTATACTATACAACTTATTGACTGTTAACCCAGTTGTCATTATGTATGCTATAATTCATTTACTTAATTCCTCTGTATGTTTTTCTCAGGCAAACAAGTGATCCTAGAAGTGGTTTTGCTACTGTTGAGAAGGACTTCCCTGGAGGGCTAACGCCCATGCTTGGAGATAGAAAGGTTTGTTATTTATATTCAGTCTGTAGTTTCCTTGTCAGGATACATAATATTTTGGGTAGATTATAACATATGGGTAAATCTTTGCAAACTAACGTCTGTACGACTAGAAGTCATGGCGAAAGTGGTATAGGGAGATATCTCCCTATATCCCTCCCCTCTCTCATCTTTTCTTCTCCAGACTCTCACACTCCACTACCCACCACCAACACCACCACCTCCACTGTTGGCTTCTCTCTTTTCTCCTCTTACTACGGCACAAAACCAATCATCGTCTCCTTGGTATTTCAAGCAAATCTTTTGGAAGATTTAAGAGGGTATTCCAATAACTGAGGAAATTTTGGTAATTGGCAAGGAATTCAATACCATCACCTCTCTGAAACTAAATCCAAACCACCATCACCTTAATCACTCTTTGAAATAAACCACCCAGTTTCATACACGATCCAAAATCAAATATACGAACTTAATCCAAAAATTGTAAAATTTAACATCTGAGAATATTTATCTAGCACCTAGTCATCTTCCAGCTTATTGACCGGACACAGAAAGTGATGAGAGAGAGAGATGTTATGACGTGTTTATGTTGTTTATTATTTTTATTGGCCACACATTTCTTTTAATTTCGGTCGTGAGAACGTTCATTTGTCAAGATTTGTTCATAATATATTCGTTGCTATGCTTGGAGTGTCTACTTTTGTCGTTATTTTTTGCTGTATACATAATTAGATATATAAACACTTGTATTATCGAAGCGAACAGCTCTATGAGGTTGAGATTGTAGCCGTCTTATTTAGGTTGTCTGGGTTGTGGTTTCTATGTTTGTTAGATGAATTGGTTCTGGTTTGACCGACTGATTTAACCATCAAGACTTGTTAAAGCAGAATATTTTCTCACTCATTATGTGAATATGGTTATGTGAACAACTGGTTTGACATTTAAGACTTGGAAAGACATTTACTCAGGCATGCTAACTGCCAGAAACAAGCACCAGATGTTATAACTTCATTTTTCTGTGATTAGTACATTTTGTGATGATGTTTGCTTATCTGCTTTTATGGAGTATTTCTTTGGAGTGAGGATTTAGGGATAAGTTACTATTTACTTTCACTATTTTTGTTCTCTTCAGTTTTGATTATGTGGCAATTGGAGTAAGATAAGATGTTGGGTGAATGTGGATCAATTCGGTACGCAAAACAAAATCGGATACGGGTAATGCTACCTATTGGTGAAATACAAAAGGTATCTACGTTCCCGTACCATGATTTGGAATGCAGAATGCTAGTTGTCAGTTCGTAAATCGTAGGGCGGATAGGGTTCTTTGGTACCCTGTGCAGCCCTTATACTCGTCTTTTAAGGGATATATCCATTTCTCTCTCCACCCCACCCCCCAACAATCTATATACATTTCTCTTTTCCACCTCCCCCCAAAATGGCGCGCCCGGTGTTCCCAAGTACTCCATTAATAAGCCTATTGGCTAAAATAAAGTTATCATATCTTAGTTCAGTTTTTACGTTGTGCTTAAATGTTATGTTTCTTTCCTTTTTTTTTTGTTCAAATCTGTCATACTGTATTTAATTGTGTATATTGATCAACATGCCCTCTCAGGTTGAGCACTATTTGGGTATAAAGCGCAAGTCAGAGTCTGGAGATATGGGCCCACCAAAGAAGCCTAAAACTTAAAAATTGATTTGCTTACAATTTTTAGGCCCGGCTTCACAAGGGAAAAGGGTGATTTTTGGCTTCTTACCCATTGTTGCAGTGCCTGGGTGAAGTTAACAGCTGAATTTTGAGGGTCACCAAGGTCGTCTTTTATTTTGTTTTGTGATATTAACATTGTATAGATAAAAGCGGCTAGATCCCACATTTTCAAAAGATATCCTTTGAATTATATCAACATAACGAATTTATAGCTAACGACTACGTTAATATTTTATAATAACTATTTGATATATGAAACTAACGAGGTTTTTATGAATTTAGCACTTGGTTGGTGGCCTTGTATTATCAGAAAACATCTTTCCAGTTACGCTAACATGGCAAAAGCTTGTACTATTGCTTTTTTTTTTTTTTTTTTTTTTTGTAATGGTAATCAAGGGAGCATATGAACCAACACTTGAGAGGATTGTTTTTTCTTTTTCATTTTTAAATCTTTTTTTTAATTTTTTAATTTTTTTAGTATATTCTTATTTTATTTATATATATCATTTCAATGGCTGCATTATTCTGATCAAGTCTCTGTGGAGGACCTTTAGCATATAGAGAATTCAGTCGACCAGTACAATATAATAGTATTTGTGTGCAATATATGCTCACAACTTATTCCCATCCTCTGTTGCAAAGAATCACTCCCTCTAGATTGATACATTCGGCTGCTGCATAAACTGTTTAACTTGTTCTACCAAAACTAGTTATGGTGGATTTTAATCCACAGTTGTCTCTAGACACAATAAATTGATGACATAATTTTCTGTCGTGGAACGAATAGCGTAAATATTCAATACTACATTTAATTGAATGAAATGAATATGAATTAACAAAACCTCCTCCTCATCTGCTCAAATTACTTGCGCACAATCACCTGCTTCGCATATTACAACCGCAGTTTCTGGGTTGGTTTGACGAGCCAACTCTGGCTGGAGCTTACGATACTCATTCTTGACAAACGATGCAGCTTCCACAGCGTGATCCGACTTTACAAAGGCAATACAGCACCCTCTAAATCCTGCTCCACTGAACCTTGCACCATACACACCAGGAGCCTTCAAAAGGATCTCATACATCTGTTTGAGTGCTTCACAGCCTGACAGACCACATTTTGCAAAGTGTGAGAGACTTTTCATTAGGGGAAAATGTCAACAAATATGTGACAAAGACCAACGTGGAAGTTTATGCGCTAAAATAGAATAAATTAGGATGAGGTTATTTTTAATAGGATCCTACCTATCTAATGCACATACGCCCCGACTATAATTCGGCTGGAAACTTTTACTTTCTTTTCTGCACAACTTGTCTATCTATTGCGATTTTAATAAATGAAGTCTTTTACGAGTTTAAATTGATTGAATAAGTGATAAAAGAAATATATGTTAAAACAAATGGAAAGGAAATGCCCTTTTTAGTCAATCAAAATGTAATCAATATCTACTGCAAATATATATTAATTATTTTCAAAACTAACTATAAAACAAACAAACAAACAAAAAGTGAAATAACTGAAATGAATCATTAAACTTTTTGAATGAGACAATATACCGGTGTATGCATCTTTCACCAATGAGATAAATACTGTCATAAAAGTACGAATAATACAGGGAAAAGGAAAAGAAACTCTGGTTAGTGATATAGTCCTGGTATCTACGGTCATAGATGCTCAACTGAGATTGACATTTAAAACTAACAAGCCAGCTGAACTAATATATTTAAGCTTACTATAATTTGAAATTCGACCTCACTCAACATGAGGAAGCTAATAGGAATTCTAAAATATGTAGGAAACTGAATTATACAATCTTCACTCTCACTGTACTTGGATTCAACGCGAGGAAGCTAATAGGAATTCTAAAATATGTATGAAACCAAATTATACAATCTTTGCTCTCACCATACTTGGATAGATACTCACTCGAGATTGGCTCAAGAGAGAAATGAGCAAGTTTGAAGTTTTTTTTTAGAGATCATTAATTTTTGAACAGATATTGCTTCCTACTCCCTCCACCCCACAGAGCATCACTTCTGCCTTCATTTTTTAGTCTTTAAATGAGTATCACTTGTTAAGACTCAAAGACTATATTTTAGTTTACTAAATCACCCCTTTCACCCTTATTCCTTGAAACAATTCAGAATAATTCAAAAATCACGAGGGCGTTACTAAAAGAGCGATCTACTATGATCTTACTGGAAAGGAATTAGTAACACGGCGATCCAGAACAGGCATAACCTTATTCTAGAAGCGGGATGGGTCTCTTCCGAATGGTAAACAACCATTTAGAATCTTAGAAACTGGGGTGAGGGGGAATGTTGAAATGGATACAACACACTAAAATCCAATTCTTAATATCCTTTATTTTAAACAGGAATTTCAATTTTGAGATATAAAAATGGAAAGAGATTAAAAGTAAGGGAACTGATATTTCCACATGTATTTTTGATATTTCCACATGGTTCTCTCTCACATGAGCATACAGTGGGTCCCACCTTCATGTGAGAATGAATCGTGTGGAAATATCAAAAACACATGTCGAAATAGTGCTCCCCTAAAAGTAATTTAAGTCGTACCACATTCATAGTTCTGAATAGAGCTTAAACCGGAGGCTGAGATAAGATTTCCAAAATCTTCTAATCTGCCTGAAGCCCACGCTTCAAGTCCTAAAATTTTATAGAATCATTTCGTCAACTGGTCATGAATTAGAATCTTAGAGCAAAAGATTCTTATGAATGATGTCATAATGCCAACATGGGAATGTGAATATACAAAAGAATAATACCTTTGATAACCCGCATATTCTCTGAGAAATAATGTTCTGCTCTTCTAGCTAGGTGTGCTTCTAATTTGGACTGCAGAATTATGAAAGTGTACCTTATATATACAATCACTCAATATAAAAAGTACAATGATTGAGTCACTTTAAAGTCTAGCTGGTGAGCTCAGTAAGACTGTAAGAGATAAATTGTCTACAGCTAATAGTTTTTTTTAATGGAACTTATAAAGGGTCATATAAATTCTAGATTAGGGTCTTTTAATCTTTGCAGTCAAGTAAATATTTATTACTATGCAAAAATCACATCCTGCCTTGATTCCTAAAGCGGCACATTTTCAATAACAAGGAAGATAAAAGACCATTGCAATAATTTCTTTATGCGTTCATCACCATAGCAGATAACGGGCATTACCATCTCAGTCTGGAGTGATTCTCTTGTAAATCATCTTCAGCAAGGTATGGTTACATATTATGACTTTCTATATCAATATACAATTCTGTATTTATATATGCTTATAAATTAACATATGAGACCATGTATTAAGGTTTTACATTCGTTGAAGAATACTTATGCAAATATTGTGCATATAATTGAATAAACAGGTGAAAAGAATGTGACTGACAGATAATGAAGATATATATATATATATATATATATATATATATATGCCATGTTAGGTACATTAAACTGAGAACAGCATATAATAATACATATACCCAAAATTACTGAACAAGAACTAATTTTCTTTTCTTGGAATGAAAACCTTATTTTAAGTATGTAGTGATAGGAAGACATACCTTGTGAGCTTCATATACTTCAGGTTCAACTGTTTAAGAAATCGAAATCACTATAGAGTAGATATAACTATATAATTTTAAGTTCAAAAACAGAATACTAAAAAACTGTTAACACTAACCATTGGACAAGAGAGGCTTAACTCCTCCTTTTCCTGAAGAACTGTAAAACAAACAGAAACGAGAGATGTGATTGAATAAAGAAGTATTATGATGCAGTTCTACCAATTTTCAACATGATATCTTTGCATTTACTCCCACTAGTAAAAGAACAATTTTGAATCCCTTTTCAGAGAAGACATACTTCACAGTTGCAGCATGTATGACTGTGATCATATGAAGATAGGCTAACCATATGTTTCTCTATATAATAAGGGTGAAGGATCTTACAGCAGAAGGACATTTGCAGCCTCTTGACACTCTGCAACGCGATGATTGTATCCAGGATTATTTGTCAAAGCCTGCTTCAGGCCAGAAAATGCCAGTAATATCTTGTATGCATTCTTCGTCTCCGTTTTGTCGTTTTTCTGTAACTTTGGTGGCTGTATAAGCTTGTGTTCTTTGGTCTGCACATGCCAAACTAGATTCATGAAACCGAAAAGTCCTACACGGTAAAATCATTAACAGGGTAAAAATAATAGAATTTCAATAAACAAAAAAATCTGGAGTACGAACCTAGAATTAATGTCAAATTTAGGAATTTCATTCAGCATAACTGACTGAAAGAAGAACAAACAAAAACAAAAGCTGAAAAGAGGAGCATTCAGGATAGAAAAGAGGGAATGTTGAATTATATCAGATGGGAAGCTGGAGGAGATTGACGAAACATGTGATCCAGAGGTAAAGGCTTTTTTGTAATAGGTAAAAAGAACTAGGTTTGTGCATTGCCTAGTATTCTACTTGTATAACTGCTCTATTTAAGTCGATGAAGCATTTGTTCTTCGAACTAAATGTGGCACAAGTGTTGTTTCATAATGTACTTGTTAGTTTGTTCGGAATCACATGATTTGTATATCTGTGGATGCTCTAAGTTGTAGCTGGATTAAGTCCCTAACTTGATAAAGGTTAAAAAAACAAGGGAACGGAGAACTATGCTAGAAAAACAAGACCGAGTGTCATCCTTTCTCCTACAGAGAAGATTTCCTCCTTCCAACACTCGAAGTATTATCTCAGCCTTCCGTGCTCCTGCCTGAGTTACCTTGCCTCAAACACTGGGAGGCCCTAAACCAGGATTTCTCGCCATTAACAATGACAAAAAAATTGGATGAACAGGAACAACCCATAATACACTTCCTTTACCTATGACTGGAATCTTTCTTTTCCATAGCCATATCCACAAACCCCCAATTCACCTTATTGGAGCCCTTCTTAAAGTCGAGCTTCAGAATCAGGGCTTTTTACAAATTTTTCTCATCACATTCTCGACAACCTTGTTAACTAAAATTTTGTCTAACTTCAGCCTATCACTCACAAAAATGTTATGAAAATCCAGAAGAGTGTCTCTCAAGCCCTCCTGAACAATTTAACAACACTTAAGGATATTATAAACACAATTTACCAAACTGATAGGCCTGATGTCCTTGAGCTTAGTGGATTTGTCCTTCTTTGGGATCAAGGCAATGAATGTGGAATTAATGCTCTTAGGTACTACCCAAACGACTTTTCACCAGTATTCGAAGAAAGCCATTGAAAATCATCAAGGTCGGGACTCTTATCCCCTTCCATTTCATAAAAGTCCTCTTACTTTCCTCATCATTAAAGGGTCTCTCTGGTCATTCTATCCTCTCCCACAAAATAGGGCTCCAAAGTCTATTCTAAGCCCTCAATCATAAGCCTAAGCTCTACTTCCTTTTGCAATATGAGATAAAATCCTTTTACAACTCAGCAATAGAACTTTAACTCAGAGAACCACTTCTGAATCAGATTTAATCTGCTTAATGAAATTCTAAGCCCTCAATCATAAGACATATCTAAGCTCTACTTAAGCCTTTTGAAAAATATAAGAGATACAGAAATTACCTTTTTAGGACAAGAACATATTCAAAGCAATAGTACAATTTAACTCAGAGAACAACTAAATGGTAGACAATATGTTAATGAGAAAAGAACAATTTGTTTCTAAAAATAGTCTTTATTTGCAGGTAAATAGACGATACATTACCTTGCAATTCATACAAGTTAGGCAGCCATAGCTTGAAAGCAGTATAGCTGATTGATCCAATATACCATTTTTCAGACCTAAATACTCATTCTCAATCAGCCTACATAAACAAAAAAGAAGGATTTAGAAAAGCCTTACATTTCTAAAAGTAATTAACAAAAATTTGTGACAACTTGCATGTTTAAAGCATAGCAAATATAAAAGGAATTACTCATAAGAAAACTAGGGGAAATTGTGCTAGAAATGTTGTAAAAGCAATATAACGCATTACTATACATTTACTTCTGAGCTCTGGCTCAAAAGATGAGATTCATGAGTATGAGTTGATATTATACCTAGAATTCCGTGGATAGAAATACAGCTGCAAAAAAAGAACTAAGGTAGAGATACAATAGATATTAGTTTTGTTATGCATATAAGGGTCATAATCTTCTAAATGTAATAAGAAAGGAAAGAAAAGAAAAGAAAAGAAGAAAACCCCAACAATTGTAGCTACGAAGAACGCGCGTTCAGAATATTTAAAACTTCACAATACCTATGTGATACAAGCACCAATTATGACTTTATGAGTTTCACTATATGATATTTCAAATTCTAAAAGTAGAACCAAGTAAGAAAAAAAATGTCTGGAGAAATTCAGCTAGCAAGAATGTCTAAGATTGACTTTTGAGTTTCTGACACCCTGAATTTTGTATGAGTAACTTGTACAGAAGCTTCCAAAAATTAGGTACACATTCGGTTTGTTTGACCAAAAAAGAGCTATCCAGTACGTCTGCAGGTATGACCAGGTACACACAGGGATGCTGGTTTATGCATAAGAATGATCAAATATATAGATATTTGGGCCTTTGGCATGGCAAAAAAACTTGGTAGATCAATAACATACCGATCATATTCAATATTTTCTTCAGGAGATACGGTAAGATTATTTGCAGTTTCCAGAGCCAACAAGTATGCTACTCCAACCTGTTAAACATTCAACTGTGTTCACTATTACAGTTTGAGAGTACAGAAACTTTGGAACTAGGGAAGGAAGAAAGACTTGCAAAATAATATTTAATAATCCCTCAATCTGAAAATGAAAGTCCTACTTTCCAGTAGACTTTTTTTAAAAACAATTAATGCTTTTTGTACATGACAATATTAGACATAATTTGACACTTTTGGATAGCTTTTTTCCAATACTAAACTTTAAAGAGTAGGAAAAAAATGATTGCAAGTTTTTGTGTCTAATGTGTCCCAACTCCCAAGAAAATGTTTAGTACATTATGAGAAAAGTAGACAAGAAGGACTCTCATTCCTAGACTGAGTATATAATTATGAGAAAAGAGTCAAACAAAGATGCAAGATAAATCTCTTATGGGAGAATAGTTCCAATGAACTTTCTTTTGAGAAAATGACTGCCACAGTAACCACTTAAACTTAGTATTATTTAATAACAAATTATCAGGGTTAGAAATTTTCATGTTGTGACATTAACTTTCAGGGTTGTGTTTGTATTTTACATTTGAAACAGAATGTCAATCTTTTATTTTTCGGTTTTTTATATAAGAAAAAACAAAGATCCTGTAGAAATGCCAAAATGCAACTCTTAGTATTATGTGCAAATACTGCTAACTATGCAATTATTAACTATAGCTCCATACCGCCAATAGGGGCTGGCTTTTCTTTTTTTTCATTTTCTATTGTTTGAACAGCTTAGCAATACCTAGTTTAGAAATCTTCTGTTGACAAGTTCATTATTGCTTTATCCTAGCAACCACAAGCACACCAGGACCAAGATGATTCCGTAGGTCATATGCCCAATATTCACCTATTTAGGACATTTAGCCAGTTTTTTTTTTTTTTTAAAAAACAACAATAATTAACTCTTCCCACAATAAGAAGTGAATGTATCATGTATGTTATTACTTTGGAAGCGCTAGTAAAATTAAGCACATCTTAAATGAAAGACAAACTTACAGCAGCAGAAGAGCTAAGACCTGAACTGTCAAGACCATCGGATCCACATAGGAATCCAGTGATACCCTGCAACAGTTGCGCAAATGATAGTATCATAAATAGTATACAACATTGCATAGCTAAACAGAAGCTGGAATTAACTTATGATAACATTGCACAGCCCGGAATTTTATACACACTCCACATAAGGTAAAGTAATTCCTATGATCAATTTGAAGGACATGATATGGAGTCAGTTGATTTCCTTCAACTTTAACATCTGTTGGAAAATTTATACGCGTTCATCTACCATATCAGGTAGATGGCAAATGTAACCCCAATAACAGACTCAAATGACCCACACTATAAAACCAATAAGAGCTTAGGAACATATTCTGCAGTTTGGGGCTTATATAAGAAAATAGTAAAAAAAAATTGGAACCTGCAACTGAATACAGTTAACAAACAAAAAAAACAGACCTCTTTAATGGAGTTATGTCCAATTGTCGATACTGGACCCCTAACGAAGGGACTACTACCCAAACATAGACAGAAAAAGATCAGGCAGTACTAAGGTCATCCCTGTTAGACCAAGTGACAATACTCACATGTATATAATTTCTCACTGAAATTGGTAGCTTGAATGCTACCTTTGTGGATGACAGCAAATCATTACTTCCCCTTGGTACCATTCCAAGCCCTTAGTCCCCAAGTGGGTTTTTTACCTCACTGATAAGTCAGTTAAGAAAGGATCACTGGAAGGAGGAAAGGGAAAAGGTTCCCGTCATACAGAAATATGTTCCGGCAAAAGGTCAACACTACAAGTATATAGATAGGATTAGAGTCGGGATAATTAATCTGACCCCCAGCTATCATGTCCTGAGGAATGTGATATTATTTATTGGAACAATTCTACATTCCACTAGTATTTATATAGCATCAACATCAACGCAAATTGATCCAATTTCAGTCCCAATGCAAACCCTAAGATTTATCCCAACCTCAACCAAAATACAATCGCATCAATTAGCTCCAATGTAATTAGTAGACCATGTCGAATTATTAGATCGACTGTAAACATTTCCATATAAATTATCCATGACAATAAATACTATTACAAATTTCAATTTAGATAAATCAACATAGTATTACAAGCAGCCACTGATCTCTTTCTGGACTAGCCACCTCTAAGCAGCCAAACACTCCCTCACCACTACACAGGACAATGAGGCAGGTTATATGTAATATATGTACATCTAAAAACCGTCATGAAAACTTTTACTCATTCAAAAATATAGGAAGTTCAATCCCAAATTTGCTTTTTATATTAACAGGACAGTCCAAGGGTTAGGCTCTCTCTCTCTCTTTCTCAAACACATACACACACAGAGCCTTGTTCTTCATCTTCAATGTTGATATGGATAGATAGGTCTTCTTTGTAAAGTCATCAATGAGTAAGACAGGCCCACCATATGAAGACTTCTATTATTGCTCGAGATGACTAACCCACTAGCTAATGATTGTGCTTTCACATTTGATCCATCAAACTACCTCGGATCAGAATACATCAGTCAAATGAATAGCAATTCCTTGCACTGGTCGCATTGTTTCAGGCTGATTTTCACTCATTTCTTCACAAGTTAAATATCATACTTAGTTTGCAAACTAGAAACAGCTCCTACAGATTTGGTAAATGGTTATGATTAATTCAAACGAGAACTTGATACATAAAAATATAATTTAATCTAATAAGCTACTTGTCCTCCTACAAAAATCCCAGAAGCTATCATAGTTACAAAGTACTAAGGTTGTGCATTTTTTTTATCGTCGCTATATAATGTTTAAAACCTCCAATAAGTTTATCCCATCAGTAATCTATATGGCCAAATTAAAGAATGGTTGGAAATCACTTCAAGGCCAAAATGCACCAAATATTAATAGTTATCAATAGAATTCATAAAGGACCAAAAAAATTGCCTAACCTGTCTTAGATGGTTTCCCCTACTTTGTAGTGCATAAAGGGCTCCTCTGGCATAACTTCCCCAGCTACACTCTTCCTGTAATTTGGATGAATGGTTTACTTGGATTTTGTCATTTGATTTGGCAATATCCCTTGGAAGTTGATTTTCATCCACACTGCAACATATAATGTATAATTACAATTTCATTGGTAGACCATCGACAGAATCAAATTTTCACATGTCAATAATTTTCATTATATTAAACAATTAATAATCAAGGAAAATATAGCAAAGCTATGTGCTACGTATGGCACGTTATCTGAGTACTATTAATGAGGAAAGCTCCTCACATGTCACTTTGAAAGCAAGTAATCTTTCATCTAGTTATTAATATAACCTAAATTTGCCAAGTTTATTTTGGATTTAGTTACAAAGAATCTATTGTAGAACTTTTGGCAGGTTGGCCCATTTCTAATGTACATAAAAATCTATAAACTTGTAGATCAGTTTTTAGTACTTGGGAGGTCTTGAGTACGACTCTCAATGAGAGCATGCAACCTACTCATTTCTATTACCTATAAAAAGCTAAAAACATTTATAAAATATAGAGCATAATAGTTAGATTTGACAAGACACGATTAAGGGTACTAATTATTCATATGAAACTGCTTTAACAGAACTCCTATAATTTTCCTGCTAAATGATAGCATGACAACTGCATCTCTGAAAATTAAAGATGAGATGAAATGTGGGACCTACGTAGTACGTATTAACCTGCATCTCACATCTCATTTAACTTGTATTCCTATATTTGGTAGCTTAAATCAGAACCATAATGAGAGGAAATTCTATGGAGTGGAGTTATGGAAGGTATCGTTAGCCAAAAGTTAAATTGCATTTTCATTAATCTTAAGGAACCACATACATAAACAATTACTAACCACGTCATCATTATATATTTTTGTGATCTATGCTATATACAACTACCATAGACGAGTGCTTCAGGTACCATACAAAAAATATTTACATATTTTATCGAAAATCCCCTAGTTAGATTCCACTTCAACTCTTTAACTGCTGCTTATACGTGTCCTATTAAATTTAAAGCATAGTGCTTTAAATAGAATACAAACTTTTTCCATTATTAAACTCATCTCTATCAAAACGGTTAAGAAATTTATAACTTAAAGAATATAGAACAGTTACTGTAATACCCGGAAAATAAATAAATATTTTTTAAATAGTTTAATTGGAATTTATCTTTTATTTGTGTCAAACTAGTCATTTAAGTTATGAGGGCTAATAAGTATTAATAATAAGGAATAAATTAATTTAATAAAATTGGACCTTAAAACTTATTGGATTTAATTTATATGCAACTAATATTTAATCCTATTAAAATTAGAATATTTTTTTTATATAAAATCTATTAATAAATAAATAACTAAACCTAATTTTACTCTCATTATACGAACAGAGAAAAAAAAGAGAGAACGGGAATTGGGCGGCTGTGAAAGAGCAGAAAACGAAAAAGGATAGATTCTCCCAATCAAGGTAAGATCATCACTGTAACTTATCGCTTTTCTTAATAAAGATGTTTGGTTTGTGGGATTTAATTGTAATTGGATTTGTGGGGGTATTGTAATGCTTATGAGCTTGTTGCAGACTATAAATACTAAATATTCATTAGATAATGGAGTGATCTTTCACGTGAGCACTGTGTGCTCTGAAATTGTATGACTTGTAAACTGTAATCATGCACGTCAACTAATAAACTAGTTAGTTGTAATTCGAATTTGTATGATAGTTACAGTACGTTAGTTAATTAGAAGTTTTGAAACATTAAGATTAATTCTATATATATATATATATATATATATATTCATGGCCCTGCCAGGAAGGCCAGTGGACCGTTGCCTAACATAGGCAAATATCTATATATGAAATACTAAAGTATTCAATTATTGGGACAATGTTTCAAACCAAATTGAAATTGGATATTTTGATTCAAATTAATTAATTTTACTGATAAATTTATAAAATTTACTAAATAATAAATGTAATAATATTATGTTATTAATGGTTAGATTTGTAATAAAATTTTATTTAATTTTACTAGATTAGTTTGAAGGAGACTAGCACAAACTTATTTAAATTGCAGGTATTACATTGCTTACTTACTTCAGGTACGAATTCCGTACTCATTCAACGATAATCTTTTTAATTTTTGATTTATTCGTTTTGTTTTTCGTTTGGAAGTTAGTTATTTGTTCACCTTATTGTTCCTTCTCAAATTCGTGTAAATGTTTCTGTTAACGCCAAGTTTCGCCGGCGCGTCCAACCACATAATCCACGCGCTTGAACCTGCACAATAACATATCACACACGAAGCTTGACGGCTTGTGCCGCCGGGGGATAGCTCCGGTGTGAAAATAAGTACAAGCCGTTCACAAGGTTCAACACTGGAGGCTTTAGTGTTTAGTGCTCAAAGATGTATTACCTGTTTTACTGTAGTCAAGCCTTGTATTTATAGCCATTTTCACTTCCTTAGAATCCCTCTCCGAGTCAGATTAGGACTCCTAAATATGGTAGTTACCTATATTTGGGTCCAACACAATCTCCTTAAAAGGTGTAAGTAGAATCCAATTCAAATACTACCTTTGGAGTTACCTTATTCGAATATGATTAGGACTAAAGTCCTTAACCATATAAACCCCTTATAACTCCAGACTTTACACATGGGCTGTCCAACTACACAAGCCCCATCCAACCGAACATATATATACTGGTTTGGGCTTCGGCCCAAGGGACTCGAAGGCCCGACCCCGATCATCACGATCAAAATAGGACTCCGGCCCAGAGGGCTCGGATATCCGATCCTGAACACCTTCAACATCCTGCATGGCTTCGGCCCAATGGGCTCAATCTCCTCGGATCCAGCCCAGGCCTTCAGCCCATATTAGGATCGGTAAAATACTCCCGAACATTGCCCCCCAGTCTCTGGTTATAAAATGTTTATAATCAAAGACTTGAAAGGACACAAACTTGAATAGCCACGCTAGGAAATGATGAGCTGTCTCGGGAACTCAAATGGTTCCTTTTAGTTTCTGGAGCTGGTGCACGTTCCCCCAGGACCGGACCCCACTCGTCATAAATAGTCGCCCTGAAGATCCGTGCTAGTCACACTATATAAACCCCTGTCCATCCATCACTGTCACCTTTTCGAGCCTTTCATCATTTCAAATTCCTCTCTCAAACTTTCCAGCAAGGGCGATTTCCGGCGAGCATCTTTCTTCTGCATTTCAAGTTTTTCATCTTGTTGTCACCTCTTCAAATCTCTCCTTAGTTCATTATCCTTCTCCAATAGCTGATTTTAGCATTCCTCTTCCCCCTGAAACAATTCCATCCTCAGTTACAACCGGCGACCTGATTCCGGTCGAACTTCCGGTAGCACCTTCGGATATCTCCACTGACAGCGCCGAAGCCAAAATCCGAAGCTCTTACTCTTCTGAGACAGGCTTCTCGCACATCAACACCCAATCAACTGTCCTCCATTCTCAAATATCAGACATTCGTACTCTGTTCAACATACCGAAGGAGTACAAGCTTCGGGTACCCAGACCAGAGGAGAGAATGTTCTGGAGACCCGAAGGCGAATGGGTTGTCGTTCCCCTATATGTCCTAAAGTATGGGGTTTGATTCCCACTTCATGAGTTTATATCTTCTTTTCTCTGCTTTGTGGGGGTCGGGTTCACACAACTTGGCAGGAACTCGTATATCCACCTGATCTCCTTCATCGCTTTGTGCCAAGAGCTAGGTATTACTCCTCGCCTTGACTTTTTCTTCGCCTTATTCACTGTCGGCAGGTCGAAGGAACCTGGCCTTCGGCAATTAAATAAACAACCCAACCGAGCCGTCCTTATCAAAACTCCCTCGAGCAACAAAGGCTGGCATCCACAATGGATCTTTGTAAAGGGGACTGACCTCAAGCTCCTCCCCAACTGGGCCCATCCCGAAGATCCCATCGCCAAAGTGTCCAAATTCCCCAAGGACCGGGCTGGTGCATTCAAGGAGTTCTACAAAAAGTTGATCAAGACCGAATGGAGCCTAAAAGCTTTGTCTAACGAAGCCTGGTTGTACAAACACGGATGTAAGTATCTTATCCCGAACCTCTTCATACAATCATCCTCTTTCGTCGTACTTCCGTAACCATTTCTCTTGTTTATTTTTGTGCAGTGACGATCTTCAAACCCGAAGGGGCCGTTGAATCCTTAGCTCCTCTTCCCATCACCATCGAGCCGATCCGTCTTCCTATAATTGACGAGACGGTCGAGGAGACCATCCCGATCGCAGAACTCTCAACCGGTTCTGCTTCGGGTCCAGCCCCCCCAGATAACACTGCCGAGCCTGCCAACAAGAACGCTCTGAACATGAACCGGGCTGAAAAGATGGCCATGCAGAAGAAAACGAAGAGGCCTTCTGCCAAAGCCCCCTCCAAGGCCGCTTCTTCAGCCCAACCGAAACCGACACCCCCCCCAAACACCAGCTGCGGTGATTGAGGATTCAGAGGCTACTGAAGACCATCCTCTCAAACCTCGACCTAAGAAACCTCGTCTGGTTGAAGGTCCTGAACCGGCCGTTGTGGTAATCGACCCGATTCCTACCTCGACCCCCACCTCCAAAGCATCGTCTTCGCAAGGGACGCCGACTACCTGTTGGCCGAAGAGTCCATCTGAAGTGTTCCCCTTCAACCTGTTCGAGCATTTCAAACTTCCCGGTGATGACGAACGATTCAAGGGACACTCCTCCGAAGAGTATTTGGTAGCCTACATCAGGGTTCAATGTCAGGTAATCTCGAAAGCATAAAACTTCTTTTATACTGAGGTTGTGCTTTTCATGGCTGATGTGTTGTTTTGGTGTAGGCCAACGCCATCCTCGCTCGAGCCATTCCACCTCTGGCCCGTAGTACTAAAAAGAGGCTCAACTGAGGGCGGATGTGGAGCTTCTCGAAGCTAAGTTGCGGGGTCTGAACCTGGATTTGAAGAAAGAGAGAGACCTTCATGCCGACACTCGGAATAAAGTGACCAAGGCTGAACGTCAGACCGCTGAGTTTAAGGAGCAATATGCCCTTCTGCAGCAGGAGTTCGTCGGTCTTGAAGTTCATGCCAAGAAGATTATCCAGGAGAAGGATACCTTGTTCGAAGAAGTCAAAGATCGGGAGAAGGCCATTGATGCTATCACGGAGAGATGAACGGCAATATGATGTACCTGATTCGGGAAAACAACACCATAAAAGCAGAATGTGCCGAAGTCAAGCAGCGTACCATCAAAGAGTACGAAGAATCTCCTGCCTTGACCGAGAAGATCATGGCTCAGTTTTCCGACGGCTATGAAGCTTATCGGGAAAAGGCTCGGGCTAAGATGGAAGCGGCTGGACTTGATGTCTCCGTCCTTGAATCTTCGGATGAAGAATCCGAAGCTGAAGATGATGGTCCTACATAATAGTTTCTTGTAGGTTTTGTACTTGTAATTTTTGTAATTGTTTTTCTTTCTTTTGTTTGTAACCTGCTCAATCAGTTATGCCTGCGATGTTTTACCGATCAGTTAAGTTGTTTCTAACTATCTGATCGGTTTATATCCGAAGTTTGTCTGATCGGGGTTGTAAAACTTTTGGATATGAATGAAATACAAGAAATTTTGTTTCTGATCAGTTATACTTGTGACTTTTACCGATCAGTTATATTGTTTCCAATGTCCTGTTCGGTTTATGCCCGAAGTTTGTCTGCTCGGATCTGTAAAGGCTTATGAATTTAAATGAAGTGTAAAATTTTCCCAAGGAGAAATTCTCATTTATTTCATTGATAAATAGCATAAATTACATAGGTAAAGGAAAGGATAGCATAGCTTTTACTGGTAATATTTCCTAAGCCTTCCAGCATGCCATGTATTTTTTACCTCCGAACCATCCATTGCTCGAAGCCAATAAGTCCCAGGCTTCGGCACCTCCACTACTTCATAAGGTCCCTCCCAGTTAGGCATTAGCTTGCCAGTGTTCTAGGGGTCGATGCCTCTAACTCCCGAAGCACCAAATCTCCATCCTCGAACCTTCTTTGTTTGACTTTTTGGTTATAGTGTCGGGCCATGCGCTTCTGATAGATAGCTAGTCATACCAAAGCTGACTCTCGAACTTCCTCCAAGAGGTCTAAGTTTAGGCGTAGGCCGTCCTCGTTGTACAAATCTTTATATTGACTGACCCGAAGTGTAGGGGATCCGATCTCAACAGGTATGAGTGTATCGGTCCCGAAGGCCAGTCTGAACGGTGAATCTCCCGTCGTTGTTCTGGGTGTAGTCCGATAAGCCCACAAAACACTGAGCAACTCTTCTGGCCAGCGGCCCTTCAACCCATCTAACCTCCTTTTGATCCCGTTAAGTAAGGTTCGGTTGGTGACTTCTACCTGCCCGTTCGACTGAGGGTGCGTTACCGAAGTCTTCCTGTGTTGAATTCCCAATTCTTTCAGAAAACTTTCGAACTTCGATCCCACAAATTGTCTGCCGTTGTCCGAGACCAATGCCATCGGGATACCGAACCGATAGACAACCCCTTCTTTAAAAAATTTGAGACATTCCTGTTCGGTGATCTTTTGTAGAGGTTTGGCTTCAACCCATTTGGTCATGTAGTCAATGGCTAAGATCACAAAACTCACTTTTCCCTTGGCCTTCGGTAAAGGCCCCAGGATGTCGATTCCCCATATAGCAAACGGAATTGGGGATAAGACCGAATACAACTCTTCGGGAGGTTGATGTGGAATGGCACTGTTCAGCTGACACTTAGGACATTTTTTGACAAAGTCTTTTGCTTCCTGATAGATGGTTGGCCAGTAATATCCCTGCCTCAAAATCTTGTGTGCCAGTGACTTCGCTCTCATGTGATCCCCACAAATACCTTCGTGCACTTCCCGAAGTGTGTAATTTACTTCTGACGGTATCAAACACTTGAGCAATGGAGAACTAAAAGCTCTTCGGTATAGATCTCCGTCAATGAGAAGGAAGTTTGAGCTCCGATGCTTGATCTTTCTTGCTAAGATGTGATCCGAAGGTAGAACCCCATCGGCCAGGTAGAAGATGTATGGCGTAAGCCAGCAGTCGAGCCGATCCAGAGATAGTACCTCCACCTTCGGAACACTTGGTTGTTCCAGCACCTCGAGATATACCGACCCGTTGAATGAACTTGCTTCGGTGGTTGCCAATCGGGCCAAAGCGTCTACTACTGTATTGTTTGACCGATCAACTCCCTGACAACTGAGCGAAGTGAAGTACGCCAGTTTATCCTTTACCTCGGCAAGGTACCTCGTCATTCTTGCCCCCCGAGCCTCATACTCCCCCGATATCTATTTGACGACCAACTGAGAATCACTATAGATGACTAGTTTTTGCACCTCAAGGCTTCGGGCCAACCGAAGTCCAGCTAGGATGGCCTCATACTCTGCTTCGTTATTGTTGGCTTTGAACTGAATCCGGATGGCCTGTTGGACTTTGAACCCTTCGGGACTCAATAGTATAACCCCTATACCGCTGATGTCCGAAGTTGATGATCCATCGACATAAAGCGTCTATGAAGTTTGCACATGATGTGTTTCAGTGACCGATCCCACATCTGGTTCTGTGAACGAACATTTCACCACGAAGTTCGCCAATGCCTGTCCCTTGATTGCTGTTCGGGGAAGATATTCCAAAGCAAACTGTGCAGTATCTTCTTCAGCGACTGATCCGTGTATACCACCACCAACCGACCCTGAAAATAATGTCGAAGTTTCCTGCTTGCAATGATCAAGGCGTAGGCGAATTTTTCCAGGTTCGGGTATCGGGTTTCCGCATCTCGAAGTACATAGCTGACATAATATACCGAGAACTGATTTCCCCCTTTCTCCCTAACTAATTTCGCTCCCACTGCCATCGAGCTTGCAGCCAAGTATAAATACAATGGTTCCGAAGGGATCGGCTTCATCAACAATGGTGCCGAGGATAAATATTTTTGATCCCTTGGAACGCATCTTCGCACTCCGAAGTCCACTGAAAACTCTTCTCATTTTTAGGCCCTTTCAAGGTGTCAAAGAATGGTAGGCATCTCTCTGCTGACTTTGAGACAAACCTTCGAAGGGCCGCGATCCGACCTGTCAATCTCTGAACATCCTTATACGATTTTGGGGATTTCATATCTAGGACTGCCTGAATCTTCTCTGGATTCGCTTCGATTCCCCTTTTGCTGACCAAATATCCTAAGAACTTTCCCGATCCCAATTCGAATGTGCACTTGGTCGGGTTCAACCACAGCTTACGTCTCCTGACTGTTTCGAAGCAGTTTTCCAGATCCTCAAGATGGTCACGGATGGACATGCTTTTAATAATCATATCGTCCACGTAGACTTCCATGCTTCGTCCTAACTACTTTGTGAACACGAAGTTCATCATTCGCTGATACGTCGCCCCGGCATTCAACAGTCCGAAGGTCATCTTCCGATAAACATAAATTGCCCAATGTGTGATAAAATTAGTCTTCGGGATATCTTCCTTACTCATTGAGATCTGATGGTATTCTGAAAAGGCGTCCATGAAGCTCAACATGCCATATCCCGAAGTGGCGTCGATCAACTGATCTATATTGGGCAAAGGATAGAAGTCTTTCAGACACGCCTTGCTCAAGTCCGTATAGTCGATGCATAATCTCCACTTCCCGTTCTGTTTCTGGACCAAAACCACATTAGCCAACCACTCCGTGTAATCAATCTCGAAGATGAATTCTGCCTTCAGGAGTTTGGCAATCTCCTCATCTATGATCTTCTGTCTCGTCGGGGCGAAAACTCTTCGTTTCTGTATAACTGGCTTTCTATTCGAGTCCACATGTAATCTGTGCACGGCCATCGATTCACTTACCCCGGGCATGTCACTAGGCTCTCATGCAAAGATGTCGGCATATATTCGAAGCAGATCTATCAGTCCTGTCCGAAATGGTTCTGTCAACCCCGGCCCGATCTTGATCATCATTTCTGTATTTCCCGGGACCAACTCTACATCCTCTGTTTTCTCGGCCGGCAGAGCAAGCGGGTCTGTACTACTCTCAGTGAATGGCTCTATTTCAATAGTCATTGTCAGTTTTTGCTTACTGACCCCGACCCCTGAAGAAATTAAACTGTTCCGATAACACCTTCGGGTAATGTCTAAATCACCTTTTACCTCCCCGATCCCATTCGGTGTCGAAAATTTGATTTTAAAATGGGGTATGGAAGTCACCGCTTGCAGGGCTGCCAGGGTCGGTCGTCCGAGAATCGCATTGTATGTCGAATCCACCTGGACCACAAAAAATCTGACCATTACCTCGACCTGATTGGGTGTTGTGCCGAACTTGACCAACAACTCAATGGTGCCCGACACGTATACCGGATCTCCACTGAACCCGTACAAAGGTCCTCCACCCAATTCCATTTTCTTTCCCTCTAAGTCCATCCTCTGATAGGCGTGAGTGTACAATATGTCGACAGAGGATCCGTTGTCTATCATCATCTGTTTCATGTCTACGGTCCCGACCTGAGCTGTTATCACCAACGCCCCGTCATGTGGTTCTATGAGGTCTGTAGGATAGTCCTCGTCAGAGAAAGAGATAGATGTTCCCAGATAGGCCCGATCCTTTCTCAATATAGAACCCGTAACCGACAACACTGCATCGAGATGCCCGCTTCTCTTCTTCCCGGTTACACGCCCCCACAAAACCGCCTGAGATCACATCAATCACGCCTCGGGCTGGCGGGTTCTGTTGAGGCTGTGTATCCCGATCTGGTGCTCTGCTTTCCTCTCTCGGTGCCACCACATTATCCCGACCCGCTACATACTGAACCAACTGGCCGTTTTGGACATTCTTCTCTATCATGTCCATCAAGTCGTTGCACGTCTCTGTAGTATGTCCTGAACTATGGTGGTAATCACAAAATTTGTCCCGACCTCTCTTCCCGGGCTTCGTACGTTTCGAGCAAGGTTCATAGAAAGACTTATTTCTTATCTCTTCTAGTATCTTCGCACGATCCATGTTGAGAGGGGTGTACACTTTACTGACGTTTCGGTTCGGAAGGGGGGGTCGGTTACTTCCAGATCCCCCGCCATTATAGTTTTTCTTCCCAGGATTATCCGCCCTCCACTGGTTATTGTCTGAACGCTGATAACTCTGTTTGTCCCGATCTTTAGACTTCTCGTAAGACTGGGAGTGTGGCTTGAAATTACCCATGGCTTCTTCTATCGCAATAAACCCTTCAGCCCGATGGAAGGCTTCGGTCAAATCTGCAGGATGGTTGATCACCAGGTTTTTCATCAGCTTCTTCGACCTCCCGATGTCCAGACCTGTTGTGAAAAATCCCAAGGCTTGCGGGGAATTTAACTCCGCTACCGAACCCACTGCTTCTCGGAACCTCTTAACGTACTGTCCGAGGCTTTCATCCGACCGTTGCCTCACTTGCATGAGGGATGCAGTTACTTTTCCCCGTCACCTGTTACTCCCAAACCGAACATGAAACTTCTCCCGAAGGTCGTTCCACGAACCGATCGATCCGGCTGCCAAAGTTCCCATCCATTCCCGGGCACTCTTCTTCAACGTCGTCGCGAACATATGGCACTTGGCAGCATCCGAATGCTCGTAGTAAGACATCAGACGATCATATCCATCTGAATGATCGTAAGGATCTCCTTGCCCATCATACGTATCCATTGGAGGCATTTTCTTCTTTGGATCGGTAGTGACTTGATTAATGTCTGGCGAGAAGGGTGATCCTGGACAGCTCGAAGAGGTTCCCAACGGGCTTTTAGCCGCTAACAGCTTTTCCAACTCTGCGACCCTTCTAGAGAGGGGATCGGTCTCCTCTCTACGGAGGGATGTCTTATGTCTATCCCTCTCGTATTCGGGGGACGCGATCCTCCTCCTTTGCCCTGATCTTCCTCGGTGCGCAGATTTTCTGTCTTCCGATCGACTCCTCCTTCGACTCCTGCCTTTTCGAGAGCGACTCCTGAGTCGGCTCCTTTCTTTCCAGCCTCGTCCGGACGGGGTGACCAGGATCAGCTCCGATGTCTGAGCCTCTTCGAAGAGGTTTCCTGTTCCCTGGCCATTTTGGCCATCTGTGCTTCGAGCTCCTCCTGCTGAAGCCGCAATGCCATTATGGTATCTTTATTCTGCTCCATCTTCTTTTGCAGAATGAATTCTCGCTGGTCTCGGCTGCCTTCTGCCTGATCTACTCCTCTCCTTTCGTCTGCCCGAGAAAGGTTTTCACCGGCATGACTGGCGGGGAGGGGCGTGTGCTGACTAGCCGAAAACAACTGCCGACGGAGAGATGGGATGGGTTCAGGTTAGCCTCCCTGTGTCTTTGAACCCAGCCTATCTTTTACCGACCCCCTCACTTGAGTAGTCTGCTGAGTCTTCGCTTTTTCCTGGACGGAAGCATTGTTACCTTCACTCGCCATAGCCTCCTACAGGAAAAGATCACTGTAATTGTGAAAAAGCACTAAAGCCCTCCTTCTAGCGCCAATGTTAACGCCAAGTTTCGCCGGCGCGTCCAACCACAGAATTCACGCACTTGAACCTGCACAATAACATATCACACACGAAGCTTGACGGCTTGTGCCGCCGGGGGATAGCTCCGGTGTGAAAATAAGTACAAGTCGTTCACAAGGTTTAACACTGGAGGCTTTAGTGTTTAGTGCTCAAAGATGTATTACCTGTTTTACTGTAGTCAACGCTTGTACTTTTAGCCATTCTCACTTCCTTAGAATCCCTCTCCGAGTCGGATTAGGACTCCTAAATGTGGTAGTTACCTATATTTGGGTCCAACACAATCTCCTTAAAAGGTGTAAGTAGAATCCAATTCAAATACTACCTTTAGAGTTACCTTATTCGAATATGATTAGGACTAGAGTCCTTAACCATATAAACCCCTTATAACTCTAGACTCTGCACATGGGCTGTCCAACTGCACAGGCCCCATCCAACCGAACATATATATACTGGTCTGGGCTTCGGCCCAAGGGACTCGAAGGCCCGACCCCGATCATCACGATCAAAACAGGACTCCGGCCCAGAGGGCTCGGATATCCAATCCCGAACACCTTCAACATCCTGCATGGCTTCGGCCCAATGGGCTCAATCTCCTCGGATCCAGCCCAGGCCTTTAGCCCACATTAGGATCGGTAAAATACTCCCAAACAGTTTCGTTTTGGCATTGATAATTAGAACTCTTATTTATACTCTTTAGACTAGTGCATCATGTATATGATTTAATTTGATATTCGTAGTAATGTACATGTTATTTTAATTTTTGGAGACTTTGTGTTTTTGATTCGGTTCAATTTAACATGTACATATTATATATAACCCTTTGTGTTAATATTATGTCGCATGTGTTGTGACATGATATTTTTGTTAGAATACCGTAGGGTATACCAGAGCTATAACCACATGTAGGGGTACCACAGGCATGTCCTCTTGGCACCGAGGCATGACACTTTCCGTGGCGGTGTGATCAGTCCACGACGTCTCCGTTTTGTGCTCCGGTGGGAGTTGGCCATTTGGTGTTTTGTTGTGGAAAGCGTATGGGTCGACCCTAGTTTTCTGTTCTGTTATGCGAATTGGTGATGTTTGTGTCAAACACGCCTTCCGATTTTACATGCATTGGATTCGCGGTCCAATGTGTGTGACTTGCCTGTATGACATTATTTAACTTGCCTATGTGGCAAGGTATATTTCTATTTTGTTTTGAGCTCAATATGAAATAACACCCAGCCATTTGATTCAGCATATTATTTCGTTGTGTTAGTTTTTTTCGTTTCAGTTCAGCTCATTAAATTAAGTTAGTTATCACAGTCCTTTATTTTGTACTCTATATCCGTACTGGCCATTTGGCTCATGCTGTGTTTTTCTTTCGGCAGGTAATCAAGGGGATCAAGGGCAAGTGTGATGAGAGCTCCCTTCTATCCAATGGTTTTGATACATTTTGTTAAGCTATGATCGATTGATTTATTTGGAGTTGTAATAGTTATTTCAGATTGTGGTTTGAGCCAGTGTGACATTTATTATGGTTTGTCTTATGACATTTAATCATTATGAGATTATTCTTTTGTGGTTTAGAGCTTTGTTATATATTCATTAGCTTTGTTGTGTTTTGAGTAACCTCTCTTTCTATTTCAGAAATGTGGTGTTACAGAGTTGGTATCAGAGCTTAGGTTCTTTCTTGTAGAAAACCTATTTAGGTTTGACCTGTGAGTTATGGGTAGACTTCTGGGTTAGGTTTTTGTTCTGTTTGATTTTCATATCAGCTATATTCGAATTTGTCTCTAATCTGCTTTGTTTATATTCGTGATCTCTTTCTTAGATGGCTCGTAGATTCGCTAGAGTTGTTGGGAGGCGAGGTAACAATAAGGGAAGAGGTGAAAGTCAGCCCAATGAGAAACCTAATGATCAGATTAATGCTTAATTGACTACTTTGGTGAATTAGACGGTGAATCAAGCTTTACCTCAGTTGGTGGCACAAGTTGTACATGCAATGCAGCCGCCACCGCTGCCGCCATAAATTCCCAAGCAAGGTAATCCAGGAAATAATGGTCAGCATGCAAATGTTGAGGAAGGGAATGCAGATGGTCTTGATCAACAGGTGGTTCTAATGTATGTATGGTTGGAAAGGTTTCAGAAGCAGAAACCACAGTCATTCAGTTCAGCTCCGACTCCAATTGATGCAGAGAATTGAATTGCCCACCTAGAGAAGATTTTTGACGTGTTGGGGTGCTCGGATAATCAGAGTGTGTTGCTTGCAGCTTACAAGCTATAGGGAGATGCACAGAGGTGGTGGAAGGCGGCGAAAGTAATAAAGGGTGATGGTTATGCTGAGACACTTGGCGGAGTTTTGTGAGGTCTTTTATCAGCAGTACTTTCCAGCTGCTGATAAAGAGGCCTATGCTAGAGAGTATCTGTCGATTCAGCAGAAAGATGATGAGTCCATCACGGATTTTATGACGAGGTTCACTAGGTTGGCAGGCTTTGCGGGAACCTCAACAGGGACCGTAGCAGAACAGGCAGAGAAGTTCAAGTGGAGGATTCATTATAGGTATCGCCAACATCTCATTAGCACCAAGTTTGCAGATGTGTCAGTTGTGGCTAATAACATTTAGATGGAGCGACAGGACTTTTGGACTTCAAAACCGAAGAGGAGTCGAAAGAGGGACAGAGATGACCAGCAGGGTCAAACTTTAGGTCAGCATGGGATAAATCAGGGTGGTCAATGGAATAGGAATCGTGGTGGCCATCAAGGACAGTGGCGTGGCCAGAATCAAAACAAGGGTTATCAGCAAATGCCTCAGCAAGGGCAGAATCGTCAGCTTCAGCTACCTTGGCATGGTCAAAATTGTCAACAGTGACAGAATTGTCAGTAGGGACATAATTAGGGTCGTTATCCGGGACCAGCTGGTGGGGTAATCCAAATCTTATTCCGATAGCTCCTTGTGCTACTTGTGGGACTAATCATCTGGGGAGACAGTGCCACAGAATCACCGGAGCATGTTTCTTGTGTGGACAGATGGGTCATATGGCTAGAGATTGTACCGGGCCACGTGGTAATGGTGGAGGTGGTGATAATGGTGGCAGTGGAGGTCAGTGTCAGGGTGGTCGAGTGTTTGCCTTAACATATAACCAGGCGACAGGTGCACCATGTACTATTTTTGGTACTCTTTTAGTTGGCAATCGTGAGGCTTCTATTTTGTTTGATACGGGTTCTACTCATTCCGTTGTTGCTCAGTCTTTTGTTCGGCACCTGGGTGTGCATCTCAGTCTTTAGATTATGTTATGTTTATTGCTACCCCGATTGGGACTTCTGTTGTTATGTCTAATTTGTATCGAGGGTGTTCGATCAGTTTTGGGGATAAGATTCGTAGGGCTAATCTTCTTCCGATGTGTATGCACGATTTCGATGTCATTCTTGGGATGGACAGCTTAGATAAGCACCAGGCCACTATCGATTGTAAGGCGAAGAAGGTTATATTTAGAGATGTGAAGTCTCCATAGCCGAGTAGAGTGGTGAATTAATTTCAGCTTTGAAGGCTAGGAAGTTGGTGGCAAAGGGTTGTGAGGGGGATTTGGCGTTTGTGAAGGATACCTCTAAGGGTGAGTCCCGTATTGAGGATGTTCCAATTGTTCATGACTTTTCCAATGTGTTTCCTGAGGAGTTGTCAGGGTTGCCACCGCAGCGAGAAGTGGAGTTTACTATTGAGCTTATTCCTGGTGCGGAGCCTATCTATAAGGCGCCGTATCGGATGGAACCGTTGGAGTTGCAGGAGTTGAAGGAGCAGTTGCAGGAACTATTAGATCGTGGTGTGATTCGGCCGAGTGTTTCGCCATGGGGTGCTCCGGACTTGTTTGTGAAGAAGATAAGTCTATGAGATTGTGCATAGACTACAGGGAGTTGAACAAGATTACCATCAAGAATTGGTATCCATTGCCGAGGATTGATGACTTGTTTGACCAACTTCAAGGGGCAAAGTATTTTTCGAAGATAGACTTGAGGTTGGGCTATCATTAGTTGAGGGTGAGGGATGAGGATATCCCTAAGACGGCTTTTCGTACTCGATATGGGCATTACAAGTTTTTGGTGATGTCATTCGGTTTGACTAACGCTCTAGCAGTGTTTATGGATTTAATGAATCGGGTGTTCAGGGAGTACTTGGACCAACTTGTTATTGTCTTTATTGATGACATTTTGGTTTACTCCCAGTCTAAGGAAGAGCATGAGGAATATCATCGCACAGTGTTGGAGATTTTGCAGAAAGAGAAATTGTATGTTAGATTTTCTAAATGCGAGTTTTGGTTTGAGCATGTTGCATTTTTGGGCCACGTTGTTTCTGTTGAAGGCATTAAGGTGGATCCTGTGAAGGTTAAGGCTATCACTAAATGATCGAAACCTACTACGGTGACAGAGATTAGGAGTTTCTTGGGTTTGGCAGGGTATTATAGGCGGTTTGTGGAAGGGCACGAAGTTTGTGTAGAATGAAGAGCGTGAGAAGAGTTTTGAGGAATTGAAGAAACAGCTTGTGACAGCTCCTATACTTGCATTGTCGTCGGGGACAGGAGGTTACCAGATTTATAGTGATGTTTTTTAAGAAGGGCTTGGGGTGTGTTTTGATGCAACACGGTAAGGTGATTGTTTATGCTTCTAGACAGCTTAAACCTTATGAGGTGAACCACCCCACTCATGATTTGGAGTTGGCAGTAGTGATCTTTGCTTTAAAAATTTGGAGGCATTATTTGTATGGAGAGACTTGTGATATCTTCACCAATCACAAAAGTTTTAAATACATTTTCACTCAAAAGGAACTCAATATGAGGCAGAGGCGTTGGTTAGAGCTTCTAAAATATTATGATGCGAGGATTCAGTATCACCCGGGAAAGGCAAATATTGTTGTAGATGCTCTTAGCCGAAAGAGTTCAGGGAGTGTAGCAGCCCTCATTACACAACCTCAGCTTATTTCAGATATGGAGCGACTAGAGTTGGAGTTGAATGTACAAGGTTCAGATGGACATTTGGCTGGTATGAGAGTGAAGCCCTCTCTTATCTCGCGGGTCAAAGAAGCTCAAAAGGAAGATAGGGAATTGTGGGGTATGGCGCAAAATCTAGAGGCGGGCAAGCAGCCTGAGTTTCGTATTGATGATCACGGTGTGATTTGGTTGGGTGAGCGGTTGTGTGTACTGTCTGATCCAATCATTCGGGAGGCTGTGTTGGCTGAGGCTCATAGTTCGCCATTTTCTATTCATCCAGGTTCTACAAAAATGAATAGGGATTTGAAGAATATTTTTTGGTGGAATGGGATGAAGCGAGACGTGGCTGAGTATGTGAGCAAGTGCCTTACTTGTCAACAAGTGAAAATAGAACATCAACGAGCTAGTGGTTTGCTGCAACAGTTAAACATTCCAGTGTGGAAGTGGGAGGATATCACGATGGATTTTGTGACTGGTTTGCTGAAGACTTTCAGGAAAAATGATGTCATTTGGGTAGTGGTGGACCGGTTGACCAAATCGGCACACTTATTGGCTATCCATGAGGGTTACTCGATGGATAGGTTGGCACAAATCTTACAGCATGAGATCGTTAGACTTCATGGTACTCCAGTGTCTATTGTTTCAGATCGGGACCTACGGTTCACTTCACGGTTTTGAAAAGGGTTTCAACGAACTTGGGGTATTCGGCTCAACTTCAATACTTCTTTCCATCCGCAAACTGGTGGGCAATCCGAAAGGACTATTCAGAAGTTGGAAGACATGTTGAGGTCTTGTGCACTTGAGTGGTCGGGTAATTGGGATGATTACTTGAGTCTAGTTGAGTTTGCTTATAACAACTGGCATGCAAGTATTGGAATGGCTCCGTTTGAGGCATTGTATGGTAGGAAGTGTCGGGCACCGATTTGTTGGGATGAGGTTGGCGAAGGGTCATAGAAGGGCCTGAGTTAGTTAAAATCACTACGGAGAAGGTAGCGGTGGCTAAGGAGAAATTGAAGTCGAATTGATCACGGCAGAAGGCCAGAAGTGTTATGCTGATAAGCATAGGAGGACTTTAGAGTTTGAACATGGTGAGCATGTGTTTCTAAAAATTTCTCCTTAGAAGGGTATTCGGCGATTTGGGTTGAAAGGGAAACTTAGTCCGCGTTATATTGTCCCATTTGAGATTTTGGAGAGGGTTGGTGAGGTTGCATATCAGTTAGCTTTGCCTCCATAGCTAGCTCATGTGCACAATGTGTTCCATGTATCAGTGTTGAGGGGTTATCAATATCATCCATTGCATGTGGTGCAATATCCGTTTGATAAGATTCAGGGTGATCTTACTTGTGAGGAGCAAGCTGAGGCGATTTTGGATCGTCATGAAAAGATTATGAGGAGGAAGACAATTCCATTTGTTAAGGTTTTATGGAAAAATCATTCGGAGCGGGAAGCTACTTGGGAGATGGAGGAGTTTATTTGAACGGAGTATCCGCATCTTTTTGATAATTAGGTACGTTATATTCTTTTGATTTCTGAGACGGAATCCATTTAAGGGGTAGCTGATGCAATACCCGGAAAATAAATAAATAATTTTTAAATAGTTTTATTGGAATTTGTCTTTTATTTGTGTCAAACTAGTCATTTAAATTATGTGGGCTAATAAGTATTAATAATAAGGAATAAATTAATTTAATAAAATTGGACCTTAAAACTTATTGGATTTAATTTATATGCGAGTAATATTCAATCCTATTAAAATTAGATTTTTGTTTATATAAAATCTATTAATAAATAAATAACTAAACCTAATTTTACTCATTATATGAACCGAGAAAAAAAGTGAGAAAGAGAACGAGAATCGGGTGGCTGTGAAAGAGCAGAAAACGAAAAAGGGTAGATTCTCCCAATCAAGGTAAGATCATCACTGTAACTTCATCGCTTTTCTTGATAAAGATTTTGAGTTTTTGGGATTTAATTGTAATTGGATTTGTGGGGGTATTGTAATGCTTATGAGCTTGTTACAGACTATGAATACTAAATATTCATTAGATAATGGAGTGATCTTTCACGTGAGCACTGTGTGCTCTGAAATTGTATGGCTTGTAAATTGTAATCATGCACGTCAACTAATAAACTAGTTAGTTGTAATTTGAATGATAGTTATAGTACGTTAGTTAATTAGAAGTTTTGAAACATTAAGATTAATTCATGGGTCAGTGAACCGTTGCCTAACATAGGCAACTATCTATTTATGAAATACTAAAGTATTCAATTATTGGGTCAATGTTTCAAACCAAATTGAAATTGGATATTTTGATTCAAATTAATTAATTTTACTGATAAATTTATAAAATTTACTAAATAATAAATGTAATAATATTATGTTATTAATGGTTAGATTTATAATAAAATTTTATTTAATTTTACTATATCAGTTTGAAGGACACTAGCATAATCTTATTTAAATTACGGGTATTATATTGCTTACTTGTACGGATTCCGTACTCATTCAGCGATAATCTTTTTAATTTTGATTTATTCGTTTTGTTTTTCGTTTGGAAGTTAGTTATTTGTTCACCTTATTGTTCCTTCTCAAATTCGTGTAAATGTTTCGTTTTGGCATTGATAATTAGAACTCTTATTTGTACTCTTTAGACTAGTGCATCATGTATATGATTTAATTTGATATCCGTAGTAATGTACATGTTATTTTAATTTTTGGAGACTTTGTGTTTTTGATTCGGTTCAATTTAACATGTACATATTAGAACCCTTTGTGTTATTATTATGTCGCATGTGTTGTGACATGATATTTTTGTTAAAATATTGTAGAGTATACCTGAGCTATAACCACCTGTGGGGGTACCACAGGCATGTCCTCTTGACACCGATGCATGACACCTTCCGTGGCGGTGTGATCAATCCACAGAGTCTCCGTTTTATGTTCCGGTGGGAGTTGGTCATTTGGTGTTTTGTTGTGGGAGGTGTATGGGTCGATCCTAGTTTTCTGTTCTGTTATGTTCTGCGGATTGGTGATGTTTGTGCCAAACACGCCTTTTGATTTTACATGCATTGGATTCGCGGTCCAATGTGTGTGACTTGCCTGTGTGGTATTATTTGATTTGTCTGTGTGACATTATTTGACTTGTCTGTGTGGCAAGGTATATTTCTATTTTGTTTTGAGCTCGGTATGAAATAACACTCAGCCATTTAATTCAGCCTATTATTTCGTTGTGTTAATTTTGTTCGTTTCAGTTTAGTTCATTAAATTGAGTTAGTTATCTCAGTTCTTTATTTTGTTCTCTATATTCGTACTGGGCATTTGGCTCATGTTGTGTTTTTCTTCCGGCAGGTAATCAAGGAGATCAAGGGCAAGTGTGATGAGAGCTCCCTTCTATCCAATCATTTTGTTAGGCTATGATCCATTGATTTATTTGGAGTTGTAATAGTTATTTCAGATTGTGGTTTGAGCCAGTGTGACATTTATTATGATTTGTCTTATGACATTTAATGATTATGAGATTATTCTTTTGTGGTTTAGAACCTTGTTATATATTCATCAGCTTTGTTGTGTTTTGAGTAACCTCTCTTTCTATTTCGGAAAGGGGGTGTTACAGTTACTCTATGTAAAACTTGCATCCATAGATAAATGATAAGATTCTAGTAAAATGGGTTCATATTATAAAATAATTTTACACTCAAAATAGTTATTAAGATCACTAATATAACATTATATCTAAGAAGTTGCAAGAACATGTCATATCCAAATTGTTTAAACACGCTACGGAATTACAGTGAAATTCATTAGTAAATTCGCATGATTTATAGCAGAGTTTGGATTGGCATTGTTTATCTTTCAGGAAGGTTTTCTGCTTACATCAATGAAAATTTTAGGAAGTTCAATAAATCAGTGATGTTCAGCATTTCAGCTAACCAGTTCTTATTTTCCTTTACCTTCAGCATGTCAATTATATCACCTTGACTGAATCAGAACATTAAACACGCTCTCTTATTAATCCAACAAAAAAAAATAACAACATGAGATCATTCACCTGAACCTAACTTCTCCTTTGAACTGTCCTGATCGTATAAGAACCTACACAAAGAGGTTTTATTAACCGTTAGATAAAAAATGACATGAGAAAGATATTAAACAAGAAAATAATCCAAACATTTTATGACTATTTATCAAAAAAAAATATGATTAAACGTAATAGCATAATAATTGTCCCAGACCAATTTTATGGTATGGCTTAACTACAAATATTATGTTGTTATAAAATATTCTTGGAATATATAGGACATAAACAGTAAAAAAGAGGCATTATGAAAGTAAACCAAAATGTTTGATCGATGAAACCATAGCATTTTCCGATAAACAAGAAACAGGTATTTAGATTGCTCCTTACGTTGATAAATGCAACCATATTTTTATAAACCAGGGATTACAATCTTCATTCTAATTATTTCTCAACTAACTAGGCATAGATGCACAGTCCTTTAAGTCCGAAATAGGACTATTAATAATGGCCAGTGGACCTGCTAAGCTAGACCTCAACCAAGGTAAAGACTAGTCAGACAAAATGGTATAAGTAATCCTATTTGATCGATCGTAGATTTTTTTTTCTATTATAACAAAAACAAAAAAGCATTAGGTAACATTCAGTCTTTCAAAGTCCCATAATAGATTATACCATTTTGTTTTAATTTTAATGTAAAAGAGATCTATTGTTTACCTATAGCAGATCAATGTTTTTGGCTAAGTTTTCCATGGCACTCTTCTGAATTAAGGACAGCAAAAGGTAATAAAGTGATCCGCTATTTCTCTTTAACTTTGTGGGTGTGTGTGCATTTCTTGAATACATAAATATCACAAAATGACATATGCACCCTAGTTTTATAAGTTCCTTTGGAGAGAAAAGGATCACCTGTGAATCATTAGAAGGAACAAATCCAAGAAGTATACCCTTATTAATTGTCATAGCCGAAACTGTTCCACCCTGCAGCATCACAGTTCAAATCAAAACTTTGAGTTCCTGAATTGAGAGTTCAAACATTCTATTCGTTCTATATATCCATACCATAAAGGAGGGGGAGAATCTGACTTCAACGTTAATTAAAGAATTGGTTGATATTCCAGAAATTCGTAACTTCAGTATATTTCATTGAAAAGCTACATATTATACATGTAAAAAAATTAATGAGCACTGAAATAGAGTATCTTACGAGATTCACGTCCTTTTCTAAGATGAATAGAAAATCTTAGTAAATGGGAAAAGTGGAGTTACAAGGAACTAGGTGGTTATGAAATGCTTACAAATGCACAAATGTATTCTCATAATTCAAGCAAATAACACAAATGCACAAGTACTATACATTGTCAACAAATAAAGCTTGCAAATATTTAGGAAATCAAAATTTAGATTTCAATTTTTCCTATAAAAAAATAAAACTACAAGGAGAACATAATTTGAAATTTAAATCAATAGCATGAACACAATATAACTTACCTGATGACCAGTAACCAACAAACCAAAAAAAGAAAAGGAAAGAAAGAAACTTACTTGATGGTCAATGTGAGCTCCCATTGGACATATCCTATAAGGGGATATAACAACCCTGACCTCTTCAGCCCCTCTCCCAGACATTTCAGCTACCGTCCTTCTAATTTTATCCAACTGCCATATTTAAAGATATAGACCAATCTTTAGGATTTCTACAAACAAAACTTCATAAGATGAAAAAGGACAACGCATAATATAATCATTGCCATGATCATGTGTGCTTACCATATATCTTCCAGATGACACCCAAACATTCACCATCTAAACAAACATACTAACAGTTGGGAATTATATACTACATCTAAGCATTAACTATCCAACAATTTAGTGTAAATGTAAACCATCCCTTATAAAGGGTAATCTCCTTTCTCATACATAGTAGCCCATCAAACTCCCAAATCCGATTTAATAAACTAAATTATATTCTTTTTCATAGAATTTTTCAAACTAATATCAACTTCAAGCCAATTTGCCCGCTCCCAAAACTATCTAGTTATCAAATAAAATCTGATAAACAAAATGGGTATTGCCAACAATGTCCAGATCCTAACAGTGTTGCATTTCAGAGCAAAGTTGGAATACAATTCAAGATGACCCATCAAAAAGATAATCACATTGTGTATGAGCTGTGGATGAAGAAATTACCTCTGGTTTAGACGGCCAAGACAACCCAGCCATCTTCAGAACTCGGCTCAGAAATTACCAATTCTGTGTGTTTGCTTCAAGTGGGTCTGCCTGTAAACTTTCAGCTAGGCGATAATTTTGATTGTTGGGACTGTACGCACATGTACGTTTTACATATTCTATTCATGATTGAGGAGAGAGAGAGAGAGAAAAGAAAGAGTTATGTTAAAGAAATCACAAATTGCGGTTAATGAAGCAAGATTGCAGGTGGCCCATTTCTTTCTATTTTCAGATGCATTGGTCAAAACTTTGTCCACGTCCTAGGAAATTGGAAAAGTTTGGGATTAATAGTATATACATATCATTTTTTTTTAAAAAGGAAAAAAGGCAAAAAAAAAAAAAGAGAGAGAATAACGAATAAACAAGTTTCAATTTTATCTATAAGAGACTCCACATAATACAATATAGTAATTCTCTTTTTTTTTCAAAAAGAGATGGATCCAATTTAGCTAATGCTTAAAGATAAAATACTATTTATACAATATTTTGTATTTATATTGAGATAATTTTTTTTGTACTTTATTAATGCATGTTAATCAATAATAATATATTTATTACTTGTGAAGTGATATATATATATATATATATATATATATATATATATTAGTGTATTTAATATTTTTACATAATTTTCTTTTTGAAGAAATGGAACTCACCTTATTCTCATATATGAGATATCATCAAAATTGTTTTCCCCTATTTATTAATTTCTCTTATAAGATTAACAACTGAATGGAGAATGTGTATGTGCATGTATTTTATATATATTTCAGGACGAAAACAGCCCCAATCTTAAAAGCTGATTGTGGAATTGTAGAAAAATCTTTTTTTTTTCAATATTTAATGTAAAACAAAATTAAACTTGAGAGAAACAAGAAAAGAAAATAATATATTAATAAGATCTGGGATTATTATTTTAACTTAATGTGATTTGAAACTCATATACAGCTGTAAAAGAAACCAAATATAGTTTTCACTCTTACCATACAGTTGTTGGCCTTTTATTATTCAAATTGAAGACCAACCTTAAAATGGGAAGAAATAACAAAAAATTGCAGGGATTCCTTATTTTAGATAGAATGTCAGCTTCAGCAGTGCTAGTGATTTTCAGATCTGGTTACCATGAAAGTAAGTTGGTGGTGTGATCAATATAGTACTGACACGCACAGAGAAAGATTAACTCCCGGCCTACGTGTTGAATAACCAATTATAATATAATAAAGGAATTATTTTTAAAGTAAAAAAACAGCCGTCCAAACATTTGTCATTTTCATTTTTGCATCCCTTGGAACATTCACAACAGTTTCTCCAATAAACCATTTATCCCCCAACTTTGAAGAATATATCAACAAATTATTATCCAACATTTTCCTTATCCTTATTTAACTATCTATTTTAATCTCATTTTATTTTCCAGAGTCAGGGAGTCAAAAGATCGTTATCTATATATGCAAATTTTATATGAATCTTATTAATTTTAAATTTAAAAATATCACAAATTAACTTTTTACAAAGGTCAAAAAGTTACAACGGTCAAAACATGCTTTGACGGTTGGAAATTTAAAATTTTAACTTTCAAATTTCACATTTCAATTTAAGGAATCAATATAAGCAACATGTTGGGTAAATAGTGAAAAAATTGAATCTCTATCCTGTATAATGACCCTATGACACTGCAGAGTAGAGATAGAGATATTGTGAATGCCCTCAAAGGCTTAACAAGCCACCAGACCAAAATTAAAGCAATTTCCCAAACAGAAAACTATGTATTGATTAAGAAGTAGATGCATCTTTCAAGGAACACATTAGTGCAAGTAAGCATAAGGGCAACCAAAGATTGTACAGCTACTAGTATCTTTGCACATTTCTGCACTAAGCTATTTTGCTTCAAAAACTAGCGAGTGTGTGTGTGTATATTCAAATACTATTTCAATTTGCCTCTTTGGAATAGGGGGAAGATCCTGTCATTCTCTTCTTCATCACAGAAATGCATGACATGATCAATAACACCAACAATGGTTGCTTTGAGTTCTAAAGGTTTATCCTTCCTCTACTTCTTCGGTGTATAACCATGACCGACTCATCATCGACTTTAATGCCACAATGTACTTTCTTCACGAAAAACTTTGCTCACGTTCTTGAAAATTCATCTCACATTCAAATGTCTACCTTGCACAGCTCGCTTCCTTGTCAAATGTCTACCATGATTTCGTCATGCTTTTGGGAAACAATGACGCGCAACGGTAGAGTTTCTCACCCCTTGGCATGCTAATTTAAGTCTTCTTTACGTCTGAGACTTTCTTTCACTCGTTTAAAAAAAAAGTAAAAATGAAGAGTCGGATTTAAGGTTCTTCAATTGGATCCTACGTTCGAAAAGTGCGTATGTGCGGCGCACTGTGTTAGTTTCCGGAAGTTGGAGTCACCAAAGCCCAAATTCACCACTAGACAAAACTGTATTATGTACATCTGATATTTTTGATCTCCAAAATACAGTTTAATCTCAATTCATATCCAGGTTTCGAAACTGATGTGAAAAAATCTGATAATGTAATTCAAGTGAAGCTCCATACATTGACTCTTCGACTTGTCTATCATCTTTAGACAGATGAGGAAGTGTCTGTTCATGCCTCTAATACATTGGTGAACTATACTTTCAAATTTAAGGCCTCAACATTTCAGAATTCAAATTACTAAACATTAAACTGCGAAGTCAATAACTAGAAAGTAGGACAAGAGCAAGATCCATCCTTAAAATGGTGAAAACAATTTGGGTCCTTTATTATGATCTCGCGTCCCACAATTTTGGAGATTACCTTTGCAAACTGATGGCAGTTGCGACAAACACGAAGGTTTTTGGTCACCCGTATAGTTTCCCCTGCTTGTGTACTGATCAGCCCAAATGAAATGGCCAGCAACTCGCTGTGTCCAATTGGAATGCACTCTCGCTCTTCATCTACATCATGCAGACTGAAATCTGTGTCGAATTTGATGCCTTCTTCCACTTTCTTCTTTAACCACTCCAATTCCCAATATATTTTCTCTGATCTTGGATGAGATACATCCCCTGTTCCAAATACATGAACTTTGTTTCTGAACTCTATCCAGCTATAAGCTTTCTTTGGAGTCAGTCCCATGTCTCTGATTGTTTCTTTCAGTTTATCAACCATGTCCCATCTTCCACCATAAGCATAAAAATTTGACAGCAACACATAGTTCTCCGCATTAAGGGGCTCCAAATCACATAGCTGCTTAATGACTCGCTTCCCTACATTTATATTTTGGTGGATCCTGCATCCATCTAACAATGCTCTCAATATCTCCGCATGCCGTGCAATCTGTTTCTCCTCAATAAAGCTCCTTGCCTCATCAAATAGTCCGCCACGAGCAAGAAGTGCAACCATTAAGGCGCAAACAGTTACCTTAGGTGACCTTATGGAATTGAAGTAAAATTTACCCTCTTCAACCATAATGGCTGTACAACAAGCATAAAGGACAGTGGCATATGCAATCTGATCTATATTTTTCATTGGGCTTTTGACCATTTCCTTGAATAAGTTAACTCCGAGCTCTCCTTTTCCATGTAAACTATATCCAAATATCATTACAGTCAATGAAATTTCATCCTTCTCCTTCATCGATGAAAATATCTTTGAAGCAAACTCAATAAATCCGGATTTCACATACATGTCCATAAGAGCATTCTGCACTCTGATATTCATGTCAATCCCATTCCTAAACAAGTATCCATGAATTTCCTTTCCATTCTTATGTGCTGCCATTCTTCCACAAGCTGGAAGGACGCTCGAGATAGCTGCAGCATCATATTTCAAACCTTCCACATTCATCTGCCTAAACAATTTTAAGCCCTCGTTAAACTCTCCCTTCTTCACATACCCACCAACCATCGAAGTCCACGAAATTCCATCTCTTGATTTCATCTGATCAAAAACAAAGCGAGCATCAATAATACTCCCACAATCAATGTACATCTTCAAGAGTGAATTGCTCACCAAAACATCAAACTCGAGCCCGCATCTTTTAGCAATTTGATGAGCATTTCGACCCTCTTGCAGTGATTTTAATAGGCCACAGGCACCAATAGCAGTTGCCAGCGCCACAGAATCAATCTCCGCATTAGAGTTCACCATTTCGTTAAATAAATCAATAGCCAAGATGGGTTTACCTTCCTTGATGTAGAACCTAGCTAATAAAGTCCAAGACACAGAGTTTTTCCGTAAAGGAGATTTATCAAACACCCATTTCGCAGCTTCAGCGCCATCAAGGCCCCCGTACAATTCAATTATAGCAGAATTTACATAATGATCAGAAGATAACCCATATTTCATAGCCTGACCATGTAGCTGTTTGCCAAAAGACAAGCTGTCAATAAGGCGAGAAACCGATAAAATCCGAGGGAGAGTGTGCCTATCAGGCATAACACCTTGGAGTAGCATTTGGCGATAAGTTGTTACAGCGTAAGCAAATTCGCCATTGTCGAGATGGGTCTGGATAATACTGTTCCAAGTAAAGGTATCTGATGAGTGGGGCATTTCATCGAGCAGTTGGTGGGTCAATTTAGATTCTTTAGATTTCAGTGCTGCAAAACGTCGATGATCAACGATAGGATGCTTGAATTGGATAATGTTGGTAATGGGTTTCTCGGGATTAGGAAAGAAATGTTGTTGTATTGGCATGGACAATGAATTGACTTCCATGTTTTTTTGAGCTGGCTACTCAGTTATTCTGGAACCTTTCAGTACATTTAACCAAACAATGCATACATCAATTAGTAAGCGGTTAGTATGAAGTTAACTTTGTTCAACAGAGTGGACACATAGGTCGGGAGGTGATCTCCCTACACATTGGGTCTTGAAAATAAATGTATGATTTTTAACATTTTTCTAGAATCAATGCATATGATATATAATTAATATTAATCATCAGGTAAAATCTGTTTTAATAAGGTTACATATTATTCTAATAATAAGTTGAGAAAATTGTTTTTAATATCTTGAATTTAAAATAAATTTGTTTTAAACCAACTGGGAACTTACAAAAGAAAACTGATTGGGTTTAAATTTTTATCCTTCTATATTTTTATTTCTTATTATTAGAATCCTAGTTGGCAATAAATGTTAACAAACTTATTTTGTTATGATATGGTTTGTTATCTTTAAAATTGATTTTAGATTTATATATATTTTCAAACAATAAAGTGGTCAGAATATTTCAAATCTGTGGGACCAGGTTTTAGTTTTTTTGGATGATATTTTCTATCTAGTTATTAGGACTTGATATATATGGAATTCCTTCCCACTTGGTAAAACAAAAGTTTGTTTTAAAAAGTTAAAAAGTTAAAAAGTTAAAAAAGTTAAAAGTTTGTTTAAATTCTTTTCACACTCCTTTCTCAAAACAATAACAGGTTGTAACGTAGTATCAGTTGGCTTCTTGTTATATACTCTTTTCGTCTCTTAATATAAGATTTTTTTGAGTTATGTATAAGTATTAAAAAAATAATTATATAATATTAAATATCTATATTACCCTTATATTAAAAAAAAATATTGTTATTTATTGGGCAAAAAATAGTGAGAGAACCAAAGTTATATTTAATACTTGGAATAATATTAAAAACTAAGTAATTAATGCTTATTTGGAATTCTAAAACGTCATATATTAAAGAACAAAAAAATTTCTCTAAAACGTCTTATATTAAGAGACGGAGAGAGTACTAGTCTCCAAGCATGCGCTAAGCACGTGTGGATAAAAAATTGCAGAAGAAAAAAGTGAAAATAAAATTATGTGATAAATAAAATTATAACTTAAAAAAATAGGGAAAAAGAGAGGAAAGTAGTAAAGGGGGAGAGACGTAAGGATTCAAACTCTAGTACACAAGAAATGAGAGGGGAAGTTGAACGCTTTATAATATAGATATTGAATACTAACGGGAAAATAACAAATGTGACGTCTTCAAATTTAGGTCTATATTATTTAATTTGAATCGTTAAAATACATATTACAAATACAATTTTTTTATATTTAAAATCATTACAAAGTTGTAAATAGTACGACAGTACTTGTGACGCTCCCAAATTGAGGTCTACATCACCCAATTTGAATCACCATGATCAATTATTACAATGTCGTGAACATACGATAATACAAATATTTTAAGTTCTCAATACAATTATTGTCACACTATTTTTTAATATATTAAGAACTACTACAACTATTAACTCGGACAATTACTCAATTCTCATGCTCTCCCCGCTAGACCCATTTATACTCTTATTTTAAAAAATAAATTATGAAACAAAATAATGAGCACAAATAGTCAGTGAAGAATATCATAACTAAGATAAATAAGTTATCATTAGCCTTCAACAATAATAAATCATATATTTATAACATATGGTAGATGACATAAATTTTTACAAACAACAGCAATGGAATGGGCAATCCATTAGAAGAGTCAAATAGAATATAATATATAGTATCTTCTCCAATTGAAAAGGTCAGCATCAAGATTTCATCACCTGTAACATCAATGGTTATGATTATACCAATCAATAGTTCATGATCATAATCATGTTAATCAACAATTTCTCTTTGCACCCAGACCAAATAGAATTTTGACTATTTGTCTTTGCATGTAACACCAAATGTCATGATTATATCAATCCATAGTTCTTAGTCATAATAATATTAATCAACAGTTCCTCTTTACACCCAGACCAAAGAAAATTTTCGTCACGTGTCTTTACCACATAGGCTAAGACACTCAACAATCTTACTGTCTTTGCACCTAGACCAAAGATAACTTTCACCACGTGTCTTTGTCACATAGATTAAGTGTGACGCCCCCAAAATAGGTATACATCACCCATTCTGAGTCGTCAAATATGTGACGCCCCCAAAATAGGTATACAACACCCATTCTAAGTCGTGAAATACATGGTATAAAAAGTAAACTACAACTTCAATAATACAATTGTCGTACAAAATACGACAACACATACTGTGAGTTTAAATACAAATATTATCTTCTAGACAATATTCACACTCAAATAAGTCCTCATTACAATTATTCAAATATTATTTTACAGAAATAGTGAGGACTGCTAAAACATCTTTCTAGAACCATCACTCCATACCCCGACTAGATCCTGCTATGTTCTCACCTCCTGAGAAGAAAAATGGAACAAAAAAGAAAAGGGTGAGCTCAACTAGCCTAGTAAAGAATATTATGACTAAGACAATATACAACAAATTATCATTAGTATTCAACAGGGAAAAATCTGATAGAATATAATCGACAATAAGTTTTAGATCAACAACTGGAGCGGAAACAGCAAACCATTAGAAGAGTCAAGTAGAGAATGAATTCTACTATCTTCTAAGATTTAAAAGTACATCATCAATATTTTATCCCTGTAACATCAATTAATAATCATCTTTAACCAAATATTCATCTTTGCCCTACAGACCAAAGATATTCATTTGTATCACCAGTCGGTCATGTTCATCTCAACATCTGTTCATCTTTGCACTACAGGCCAAAGATATTCATCAGGTAATCATACATCTTTGCAATACAGGCCAAAGATATTCAGTAATATCATCATTTAGGACTGAGGATGATGAAAAATATCTTAAAGAAAATGAATCCAGTGAGACAGAAGGACAAATAATAGGGATTCGTATAACAGTTTATCCAAGATCAATAATACTTCATAATAATCAATTGTGAAGTAAAATTCAAAAATAAAGATCAAAACATGGATACAATCAAAGATAGTAACCATAATAGATATCTTGGACAAAAAGGAAAAATTTTATTTTTCGGTGAATAGTGCCGTATTCGTGAATAGTGCCGTATACGTGAATAGTAACGTATACGTGAATAGTAACCCCGACACAAAAAGTTTCAAATTTGATAAAAAGTTCATATCAATATTTCGGCATAATGATATTGAAGAAAATATCATTTAAGAAGAAGATAATATCCCTTACCTCAAAATATCAGTACTTCTGGTCGGAATACTGGTATAAGGCTAAAAGAAACTTGCTCTGATGAATAGAAACTCTCAAAATATCTAAATACTCACAAAATACACTCAATAATCTAAAGAGAGAAAGAGAAAAAACTTGTTTCTGGTGTGATTTTCAATTCTAACTTAGCCCTCTATTTATAGAAAAATGTTAGCACGCCGAAGTAGACTTAACCTGCAACCTGATGGCTTTACATGCTATTATTCAAGCCTACCACATTTGAATAAAAATCTCAGCACATTTCTTCACCAACCAAGAGTGGGGCCCACCAATTCTAGAATTATTCACCAAAATGATAAACTCCGAAAATTCAACAATTTCTGAACCAGTCATCTCGTAAAATTCATAATAAATCATACGTTCATTTTTAACGGTTCAAAATTTGTGGACATATACTCAACTTATATATGTATAACATATCCAAAAATTACCACGATCCAACGGTCGGATTAAAAATTATAACCTCCACAAAATATCTCAAAAACCCTGATTTTTAATACCTCCATTCCGACAAAAATACTGATAAAAACCTCAACATTAACTCCTTCATTTTTAACCACAAAAATATATCCCTCATTTATATCCACATAAAATAAATATTTCCTTATCATATGAATCAATAATTAATTATTCACAAATAATATTACAGAATCACATTTATGACAAACAGGCCGTTCCTAGGAAAGAGGGGGCTTTCCAATAAGAATTTCTCCTTACTAGCGCGCAATTAGATGACCAAACCTCTCCTTAGACAGAACTTTCTAGACATTGCCAATAATATTATCTAATAATATTATTCAAATAATATGAATTATTGATCTGATAATGGAAAATACTGTGCAGTGACAATTATTGAAACAACAATAATATAAAATATCAATGCAGCAATTATTGAATCAATAAAATAAAATATTGAACAGTAACTACTGTAAAAATTATTGAGTACTGCCTTCCTTCGTAAGAATCAATAATTGGTGCAATACTGTGTGCTACTGTATTTTAACCACCAGGTATTCCAACAGTATTAACGGTAACAACTACACCGTTAATTATAAACAACTTATACTTGTCGTTTTCTTCATCTAATCGCTTTTCGTTATGGGGCCCACACAAGGCTGCGTCGTCGTACGAATATTCCCTGACAGCAAGAATATTCCACGACCAAACGAATATTCACTGACCAAAAATGAATATTTTATAACCACTTGCTTATTTGAAATATTTGCGTATTTTACCCATAACTAACCACATTAATCAAATCAACCCTTTCTATTTCAAAATAATAAATAGAGGAAATTTAATTTCATTTATTAATAAGTTGGGGTCTTACAACCTCCCCTCCTTATGAAATTTCATCCTCGAAATTGACGTACGTACCTGGTGTTTCGAAAAGGTGAGGATACCTCGCTTTCATTTCTGATTCCAACTCCCAGGTCATTTCTTCAATAGCATGGTTTCTCCACAAAACCTTAACTTGTGGTATAACCTTCGTGCGTAGAACATGCTCTTTCCTATCAAAGATCTTAACAGGTACCTCCTCGTACGTTAAATCTTCGGCTATCTCGTCTGGTTCTAACTCAATTATATGGTTCGGGTCTTTCACATATTTACGAAGCACAGATATGTGAAAAACATTATGAACACGAGACATGCTTGGAGGTAATGCGAGTCTATAGGCCACATTTCCTATTCTGTCAAGAATCTCAAATGGATCGACAAATCGTGGATTGAACTTTCCTCTCTTCCCAAATCTTGTGACTCCTTTTCATGGTGCAACATGTAACAATACATGATCCCCAATATTGAATTTTACATCTTTTCGATGAAGATCCGCATAACTCTTTTGTTGATCATGTGCCGTTTGTATACGTTGTCGAATTGTTTGGATCTTCTCTGTAGTTATGCGTACCAATTCTGGTCCCAACAATATTGCTTCACCCACCTCGTCCCAGCATACTGGAGAACGACACTTTCGTCCATATAAGGCTTCAAATGGAGCCATACCTATACTTGCCGGATAACTGTTGTTGTAGGAGAATTCCACCAGTGGCAAGTACTTATCCCAACTTCCTTTGAAATCTAGAACACAGAGTCTTAATAGATCTTCAAGGGTTTGAATAGTCCTCTCTGATTGCCCGTCCGTTTGAGGATGGTATGCTGAACTAAATCGTAAATCCGTGCTCATAGCTTTCTGCAAGCTAACCCAAAATTGTGAAGTGAATCTTGGGTCACGATCCGAAACTATGGATACTAGCATGCCATGTAATCTCACAATCTCATTCACGTACATACTAGCAAGACGTTCAAGAGAATAAGTCTCACGTATAGGCAAGAAATGGGCAGACTTGGTTAATCTATCAACAATGACCCAAATCGTATCTATGCCTTGAGAAACCTTGGGAAGACCTGTAACGAAATCCACGGTAATGTGTTCCCACTTCCATTTCGGGATCTCAAGTGGTTGCAATGGACCCTTTGACACTTGATGCTCTGCCTTTACACGTTGACAAGTTAAACACCTCGAGACAAACTTCGCGATCTCTCTTTTCATATTACTCCACCAAAATATATGTCGAAGATCGTGATACATTTTGGTACTCCCAGTATGGATTACAAACGGTGTTGTGTGCCTCCATCATTATTCTATGCTTCAAGTCAAAATCGTTAGGAACACAAAGTCTGGAGTTGACTCGAAGTATTCCTTCTTCATCGATTCTTGCTTCTGGAATAACACCTTCTTGCACTTTCTTCTTCATACGCATCAGCTTTATGTCCGTAGCTTGAGCGGCTTTAACTTTATCAATTAAAGTCGGTGCTACTCGTATATTTGATATCATCATGTGGGTACTTGGAGCCTTCATCTCTATCTCCATCCTTTGCAAATCATACAAAATGGGCCTTTGTGTTAACACCATTGCACTCGTACCCGCGTATGATCTTCTACTCAATGCGTTAGCTACTACGTTCGCTTTTCCAGGATGATATTGGATTGTATGATCGTAATCTTTCAACAGCTCAAGCCAACGTCGTTACCGCATGTTGAGTTCCTTTTGGGTGAAGAAATATTTGAGGCTTTTATGATCCGTATAGATCTCTACTTTCTCCCCATACAGGTAGTGTCTCCAAATCTTCAACGCAAAACGACTGCTGCCAACTCCAAATTATGAGTAGGATAATTCCTCTCATATTCTTTGAGTTGTCGCGAGGCATAGGCTATGACTTTTCCATGTTGCATGAGAACACATCCTAACCCTTTACCTGAAGCATCGCTGTAGATAATAAATCCATCTGAACCAGATGGTATTGTCAGAACAGGTGCCGAAATGAGTCTCCTCTTGAGTTCTTGAAAACTCTTCTCACAATCCCCGCTCCAACTGAATTTTGTATTCTTCTGAGTCAGCTGAGTTAACGGAGTAGCGATTCTAGAAAATCCTTCCACGAATCTCCGATAATACCCAGCTTAGCCCAGAAAGCTACGTACTTCGGTCACCGACTTCGGTTGCTCCCAACTTTGTATGGCTTCAATCTTCGCCGGGTCGACAGATACTCCATGTTTTGACACCACGTACCCAAGGAATGGTACTTTCTCAAGCCAGAACTCGCATTTCTTCAATTTGGCATATAGCTTGTTTTCACGAAGCCTTTGCAGTACCAGCTTCAAATGGCGCTCATGATCTTCACGGCTTTTGGAATAGATGAGGATGTCATCAATAAAGACAACAACGAACTGATCTAAATATTCTTTGAATACACGGTTCATCATATCCATGAAAGCAGCAGGAGCATTAGTCAATCCAAAAGACATGACTAAGAATTCATAATGCCCGTACCGAGTTCTGAAGGCAGTCTTTTGAATATCCTCAGTTTTAATCTTCAGCTGATGATATCCAGAACGAAGATCGATCTTTGAAAAGAATTGTGCTCCTTGCAACTGGTCAAACAGGTCATCAATGCGAGGAAGCGGATACCTATTCTTGATGGTGACATGGTTCAATTCCCTATAGTCGATACAAAGTCGCATACTCCCGTCTTTCTTCTTTACGAATAAAACAGGAGCACCCCAAGGAGATGTACTAGGACGAATAAAACCGATGTCTAATAACTCCTGTAATTGGACTATTAACTCCTGAAGTTTAATAGGAGCCATTCGATATGGGGTTTTAGAAATGGGCTTTGTACCGGGTTCAAGGTCAATAAAGAATTCAACTTCACGTTCTGAGGGTAGACCAGGAAGTTCTTCAGGAAATACATCGGGAAATTCTCTAACAATAGAAATATTATTCAAATCTGACTTGTCTTTGTTCAAATCCATAACATGGGCTAAGAAAGCTTGACATCCGTTTTTTAATAAACGAATAGCTTTGTGGCTTGATATGACAGTGACTGATTTTAGTGGTTTAGTAGTTTGAATTCGTATGACAGGTTGGTTAGAAATATGAAAACTAACAACCTTACGAAAACAATCAATTTTAGCATGATGAGTGGTTAACCAATCAATTCCTAAAATCACATCAAAAGCAAGTATCTTTAAAGAGATAAGATCAACAGATAATATGATAGTGCCGACTTAGATCATGCAAGATTTATAAACTGTAGATGTAACGAAGGTTTCACCCAACGGAGTTTCAACAGATAAGTCAAAGTCCAATTTCTCCGGAGTCAAGTTTAAACGTTGAGCACAAGTAGGAGAGATAAAAGAATGGGTAGAACCGGTATCTAATAAGGTATAAACTTCGCAAGAGTTTATGATTAGCTTACCCGTGATCATCTCGTTCGGGTTCCTCACGTTTTGGCCAGTCACGACAAACGCTCTTCCAGGAACCGCTGATTTCGACTTATCCGGGACAGCCCTTGGAGTCACCATCCCCGTTGAACTTGGTTTTGCTACAAAACAATCCTGAGCTATGTGGCCTTCCTTTCTACAGTTGTAACATACCTTGGATAGTTGTGAACAGTTTGGGCTGATATGTCCCTCTTTCCCGCATTTGTAACATCTAACTGGCGGTCGTTTTCCTCCCATAGAATTTGTTGTTGGTGCTGGTGCAGCTGCTGATATCTTCCCGTCATTGTTGAATATCCTCTTTCTGAAATTTCCACTTGACTCACCTCTCCTATTATCATGGCCACGATGACCACCCAAGTGGTTACCGCCTTTGTTCGTATTTTTCCCTCCTCGTTGGTTATCATCGCTCTGATGACTGCTGTCACCGGTATAACCCTGGTTGTGGTCCCTCGGTTGCACATACTCATTATCTCGCTTTAATAATTGAGCCCTGTTTACAACATCTGAATATAAAGAAAATTTATGAGAGATAAGATATTGCCGAATCTCGGGTTTTAGACCTCTTAGAAATATCCTTGTCATTCGTTCCTCATTTTCGAGCAAATGAGGTGCAAACCTGGATAACTCTGCAAACTTAGCCTCGTACTGGGACACCGTCATGTTGTTTTGTTCCAGTCTGATAAACTCCACCTCCTTCATATGACGAATACTTTCAGGAAAGTACTTGTCATTGAACAATATCTGAAATGTTTCCCAGGATATGTTGAGTGCGTCAGGCTGGGTACACTTCACAGACTCCCACCAGTAGTCTGCCTCACCGCGGAACATAAAGGTGGCGAATGGAACCTTCTGTTCCTCCGTGCATCCCAAGACATCGAATATCTTGGTAATTTGCTTGACCTACGTTTCCGCCATGATCGGATCCGGCTTTCTCTTAAATTCTGGTGGTCCCAATTCTTTGAACTGCTTGGCTGTGACAAACCGCGCATTGTTATCATTTCCACCCGTATTCTGCACACGAGTCTCCCTTGTCTGATTTTGCATGAACTGCAAAAAGCTCCTAAACATTCCATCTTTCATAGTTTGCTCGGTAACGTTGTTTACAGGAAGAATATTGCCTTCCTGTTGCACGTTCCCCTGGGCGGTGATCAAAGGTGTCTCCACGGTCTGATTTACTCCATTATTAACGTTCTCAGCTGCCATTCTTAAATACTACCATAAAACAAGGGTTAATAGTCATGTCATATATTATCCCTATACTCTAACCGACCAAATAAACACCAAATAAACTTAGTCAGGTCATACTAGCGAAGGAATTCCCCGTCTCTCCCCTCCTAGTTCTTGTCTCACATCTCAGCCAGGGATCATATCCCTAAGCTCTGATACCAACTGTGACGCCCCAAAAATAGGTATACAACACCCATTCTGAGTCGTCAAATACATGGTACAAAAAACAAACTACAACTTCAATAATACAATTGTCGTGCAAAATACGACAACACATACTGTGAGTTTAAATACAAATATTATCTTCTAGATAATATCCACACTTAAATAAGTCCTCATTATAATTATTCAAACACTATTTTACAGAAATAGTGAGAACTGCTAAAACGTCTTTCTATAACCATCACTCCATACCCCGACTAGATCCAGCTATGTTATCACCTCCTGAGAAGAAAAATGAAACAAAAAGAAAAAAGGTGAGCTCAACTAGCCCAGTAAAGAATATTATGACTAAGACAATATACAACAAATTATCATTAGTATTCAACAGGGAAAAATCTGATAGAATATAATCGACAACAAGTTTTAGATCAACAACTGCAGCGGAAACAGTAAACCATTAGAAAAGTCAAGTAGAGAATGAATTCTACTATCTTCTAAGATTTAAAAGTCCATCATCAATATTTTATCCCTGTAACATCAATTAATAATCATCTTTAACCAAATATTCATCTTTGCACTACAGGCCAAAGATATTCATTTGTATCACCAGTCGGTCATGTTCATCTCAACACCTGTTTATCTTTGCACTACAGGCCAAAGATATTCATCAGGTAATCATACATCTTTGCAATACAGGCCAAAGATATTCAGTAATATCATCATTTAGGACTGAGGATGATGAAAAATATCTTAAAGAAAATGAATCCAATGAGACAGAAGGACAAATAGTAGGGATTCGTATAACAGTTTATCCAAGATCAATAATACTTCATAATAATCAATTGTGAAGCAGAATTCAAAAATAAAGATCAAAACATGGATACAATCAAAGATAGTAACCATAATACATATCTTGGACAAAAAGGGAAAATTTTATTTTTCGGTGAATAGTGCCGTATTCGTGAATAGTGCCGTATACGTGAATAGTAACTCCGACACAAAAAGTTCCAAATTTGATAAAAAGTTTATATCAATATTTTGGCATAATGATATTGAAGAAAATATCATTTAAGAAGAAGATAATATCCCTTACCTCAAAATATCAGTACTTCTGGTCGGAATACCGGTATAAGACTGAAAGAAACTTGCTCTGATGAATAGAAACTCTCAAAGTATCTAAATACTCACAAAATACACTCAATAATCTAGAGAGAGAAATAGAGAAAACTTGTTTCTGGTGTGATTTTTAATTCTAACTTAGCCCTCTATTTATAGAAAAATGTTAGCACGCCGAAGCAGACTTAACCTGCAACCTGATGGCTTTACCTGCTACTATTCAAGCCTACAACATTTGAATAAAAATCTCAGCACATTTCTTCACCAACCAAAAGTGGGGCTCACCAATTCTAGAATTTTCCACTAAAATGATAAACTCCGAAAATTCAACAATTTTTGAACCAGTCATCTCGTTAAATTCATAATAAATCATACGTTCATTTTTAACGGTTCAAATTTGTGGACATATACTCAACTTATATATGTATAACATATCTAAAAATTACCACGATCCAACGGTCGGATTAAAACTTATAACCCCCGCAAAATATCTCAAAAACCCTGATTTTTAATACCTCCATTCCGACAAAAATACTGATAAAAACCTCAACATTAACTCCTTCATTTTTAACCACAAAAATATATCCCTCATTTACGTCCACATAAAATAAATATTTCCTTATCATATTAATCAATAATTAATTATTCACAAATAATATTACAGAATCACATTTATGACAACCAGGCCGTTTCCAGGAAAGAGGGGACTTTTCAATAAGAATTTCTCCTTACTGGCGTGCAATTAGATGACCAAACCTCTCCTTAGACAGAACTTTCTAGACATTGCCAATAATTTTATCTAATAATATTATTCAAATAATATGAATTATTGATCTGATAATGGAAAATACTGTGCAGTGACAATTATTGAAACAACAATAATATAAAATATTAATATAGCAATTATTGAATCAATAAAATAAAATATTGAACAGTAACTACTGTAACAATTATTGAGTACTGCCTTCCTTCGTAAGAATCAATAATTGGTGCAATACCGTGTGCTATTGTATTTTAACCACCAAGTATTCCAACAGTATTAACGGTAACAACTACGCCGTTAATTATAAATAACTTATACTTGTCGTTTTCTTCATTCAATCGCTTTCCGTTATGGGGCCCACACAAGGCTGCGCCGTCGTACGAATATTCCCCGACAGCAAGAATATTCTATGACCAAACGAATATTCACCGACCAAAAATGAATATTTTATAACCACTTGCTTATTTAAAATATTTGCGCATTTTACCCATAACTAACCACATTAATCAAATCAACCTTTTCTATTTCAAAATAATAAATAGAGGAAATTTAATTTTATTTATTAATAAGTTGGGGTCTTGCAAAATACATGGTACAAAAATAAATATAACTTCATTAATACAATTGTCGTGCAAAATACGACAACACATATATACAGTGAGTTTAAATATAAATATTGTCTAATAGACAGTATTTAAACTCAAAAGGAGTTCTCATTACAATTATTATTACACTATTTTATAAAATAGTGAGGACTGCTAAAACAATTGACTGAAAACATCATTCCACATCCCGACTAGTTCCCGCTATATTCTCGCCTCCTGGGAAGAAAAATAGAACAAAAAGAAAAAGGGTGAGCTCAACTAGCCCAGTAAAGAACATTATGACTAAGATAATATACAACAAACTATCATTATTCTTCAACAGAGAAAAATATGATAGAATATAATAAACAACAAGTTTTAGATCAACAACTGCAGCGAAAACAACAATCCATTAGAAGAGTCGAGTCGAGTCGAGTAGAGAATCAATTCTACTATCTTCTAAGATTTAAAAGTCCATCATCAAAAGTTTATCCCCATAATATCAATCAATATACATTTTGAATCAAATATTAATCTTTGCACTACAGGCCAAAGATATTCATTTGTATCAACAGTTGGTCATGTTCATCTCAATATTTGTTCATCTTTGCACTACGGGCCAAAGATATTCATCATGTAATCGTTCATCTTTGCACTACAGGCCGAAGATATTCAGTTATATCACTATTTAGGACTGAAAATGATGAAAATATTTTTAAAAAAATAAATCTAATGAGATAAAAGAACAAGGATTAAAGATTCATATTTTAGTTCATCTATGTTCAAAAATACTTCATAATAAACTATTGTGGAGCAAAATTCAAGAATGAAGATCAAAATATGAATACAATCAAAGCTAGTAACCATAAAAAATAACTTAGACAAGAAAAGAAAATTTTAATTTTTATGTGAATAATATCGTATACGTAAATAGTGTCGTATACGTGAATAGTAACCCACACTAAAAGACAAGAATTTCACAAGAAAAATCTTTCCAATATTTTGGTATAATGATATTAAAAGAAATAACATCATTTACTAAAAAAATAACATTCCTTACCTCAAAAGAATAGTACTTCTAGCTGAAATATCAGATATAACTGTAAGACCCCAAATTATTAATAAATGAAATTTAAATTCTCTCTATTTATTATTTTGAAATAGTAAGTGTTAAATTGATTAATGAGGTTAGTTATGGGTAAAATGCGCAAAAATTTTAAATAAGCAGGTGGTTATAAAATATTCATTGTTGTCGGAGAATATTCGTTTGGTCGTGGAATATTCTTCCTGTCGGGGAATATTCGTACGACGGCGCAGTCTTTTGTGGGCCCCATAACGAAAAGCGATTGGATGAAGAAAACGACAAGTATATGTTTTTTATTAATAACGGCGTAGTTGTTACCGTTAATACTGTTGGAATACCCGGTGGTTAAAACACAGTAATACGCGTTGTTACACAGTAGCACACTGTATTGCACCAATTATTAATTCTTACGTAAGAAGGCACTACTCAATAATGGTTACAGTAATTACTGTTCAGTATTTTATTTTATTGATTCAATAATTCCTGCGTTGATATTTTATATTACTGTTGTTTCAATAATTGTCACTACACAGTATTTCCCATTATCAGATCAATAATTCATATTATTTGAATAATATTATTAGATAACATTATTGGCAATGTCTAGAAAGTTCTGTCTAAGGAGAGGTTTGGTCATCTAATTGCGCGCCAGTAAGGAGAAATCCTTATTGGAAAACCCCCTCTTTCCTGGGAACGGCCTGGTTGTCATAAATGTGATTCTGTAATATTATTTGTGAATAATTAATTATTGATTCATATGATAAGGAAATATTTATTTTTGTGGATATAAATGAGGGATATATTTTTGTGGTTAAAAATGAAGGAGTTAATGTTGAGGTTTTTATCAGTATTTTTGTCGGAATGGAGGTATTAAAAATCAGGGTTTTTGAGATATTTTGCGGGGGTTATAATTTTTAATCCGACCGTTGGATCGTGGTAATTTTTGGATATGTTATACATATATAAGTTGAGTATATGACCACAAATTTTGAACCGTTAAAAATGAACGTATGATTTATTATGAATTTTACGAGATGACTGGTTCAGAAATTGTTGAATTTTTGGAGTTAATCATTTTGGTAGAAAATTCTAGAATTGGTGGGCCCCACTCTTGGTTGGTGAAGAAATGTGCTGAGATTTTTATTCAAATGTGGTGGGTGGGAATAGTAGCAGGTAAAGCCATCAGGTTGCAGGTTAAGTCTGCTTCGGCGTGCTAATATTTTCCTATAAATAGAGGGCTAAGTTAGAATTAAAAATCACACCAGAAACAAGTTTTCTCTCTTTCTCTCTCTAGATTATTGAGTGTATTTTGTGAGTATTTAGATACTTTGAGAGTTTCTATTCATCAGAGCAAGTGTCTTTCAGCCTTATACCGGTATTCCGACCAGAAGTACTGTCTTTACGAGGTAAGGGATGTTATTTTATTCAAAAATGATATTATTTCTTCAATATCATTATGCCGAAATATTGGTTAGAAATTTTTATCAAATTTGGAACTTTTTACGTCGGGGTTACTATTCATGAGTTACTATTCACGAGTTACTATTCACGAGTTACTATTCACCGAAAAATAAAATTTTCTTCTTTTCGTCCAAAATATCTATTCTGGGTACTAGCTTTGATTGTATCCATGTTTTGATCATTCTTGAATTCTACTTCACTATGAATAATTATAAGGTATTTTTGGACATGGATAAATCGAAATACGAATCCTTAATATTTGTTATTTTGTTTCACTAGATTCGTTTTCTTTAAGATATTTTTCATCATCCTCAGTCCTAAATGATGATATTACTGAATATCTTTGGCTGTAGTGCAAAGATGAATGATTAACTGATGAATATCTTTGGCCCGTAGTGCAAAGATGAACAGGTGTTGAGATGAACATGACCGACTGGTGATACAAATGAATATCTTTGGCCTGTAGTGCAAAGATGAATATTTGATTAAAGATGGTTATTGATTGTTGTTATAGGGATAAAATATTGATGATGGACTTTTAAATCTTAGAAGATAGTAGAACTCATTCTCTACTTGACTCTTCTAATGGTTTGCTGTTTCCGCTGCAGTTATTGATTTAAAACTTGTTGTCTATTGTATTCTATTAGATTTTTCCCTGTTGAAGACTAACGATAATTTGTTCTGTATTATCTTAGTCATAATGTTCTTTACTGGGCTAGTTGAGCTCACCCTTTTCCTTTTTGTTCCATTTTTCTCAGGAGGCGAGTACTAGTCGGGGTATGGAATGATGGTTCTAGAAGTTACTTTAGTAGTCCTCACCATTTTTGTGAAATAATGTATCAATAATTGTAATGAGGACTTATTTGAGTGTGAATATTGTCTAAATGACAATATTTGTATTTAAACTCACAGTTCTTGTGTTGTAATAATAAAGATGTAGTTGTTTCTGTACCATGTATTTTGGCGATTCAGAATGGGTGTTGTATACCTATTTTGGGGGCGTCACAATAACGCTGAAGGAAACTTACACCGTTTAACAACATTCAAATTATCAAAATACTCACAAAAATACGTTCGATAATATAGATAGAGAGAACTTCAGATTCTGGTGTGTTTTTCAATTCTAACTTAAGCATCCTATTTATAGGAAAATACTTAGAACACCAAAGCAAAAAATTTAATAAAATAATAATATTTATTAAAAATTTCCATGCCCACCTCTTGAAATCTGAATTCAGCACATTTACAACACATGTGGGGCCCACCTAATTGCAAAAAATATATTTTTTTTAAAATAAATATTTTAAACTCCAAAAATTAATTATTCTGGAACTTCAATAATTAATAACAAATAGCTCTTTTATCAGAAAAATTCGAATATTATGTCTATTCCATAGGAAATTTAATTCTCTATAACTATTTCCTATAACTTTGTAGCTTTAAGTTTTTTTAAATTCAAAACAGAAATTGACTGAAATCCACATACGGACAATTTTGCAGGCTATAATCAAATTTCAGTCAAAAATGGGATCCACCAACATATTTAACATGTTTTTAGCATTTATTGTAATAAAAATACTATTTCTCCTCATTTATTCATATATCACACATTCATTGTAAAAATATCACCATTATTATATTATTATATTATCGCATTATACATTTATAATGTAATATAATAATATATTTGAATGAATTATTTTATCAGAAAAGATAAAATATTAATTTTTAACAATTGTCAATTTTCTTAAAATTTCTCCATTTATATCCACATAAAATAAATATTTTTCTTATCATATAAATCAATAATTAATTATTCACAAATAATATTACAGAATCACATTAATGACAACCAGGTCGTTCATAGGAAAAAGGGGGCCTTCTGGTAAAGATTTCTCCTTACTGGCGCGCAATTAAATAACCTCTCCTAGACAGAACTTCCTTAGACATTGTCAATAATGCTATCTAATATTATTATTCAAATAATATAAATTATTGATATGATAATTTGAAATATTGTGCAATGACAATTATTGAATTAACAATATAAAATATTAACGCAGCAATTATTGAATCAATAAAATAAAATATTAAACAGTAATTACTGCAACAATTATTGAGTAGTGACTTGTTACGTAAGAATCAATAATTAACGCAATACCGTGTGCTACTGTGCAACACCGTATATTACTGTGTTTTAATCACCGGGCATTCCAACAGTGTTAACGGTAACAACTACGCCGTTATTTATAAAAAATTCATATTTATCGTTTTCTTCATCCAATCACTTTTGGTTATGGGACCCACAAAAGGTTGGACCATCGTACGAATATTTCCCGACAACAAGAATATTTCCCGACCAATCGAATATTCTCCGACAACAACGAATATTTTATAACCACTTGCTTATTTAAAATATTTGCGCATTTTACCCATAACTAACCACATTAATCAAATCAATCCCTTACTATTCTAAAATAATAAACAGATGAAATTCTATTTTATTCATAAAAGTTAGAGTCTTACATAATTTATATTAATTTTGAATTTAGAGATATTTCATATTGAATTCAAAATGTCAATATAAAGGAGAAGAAGAGTACTTTTTTAAAAAAAAATGAGGAGCGAGGAGAGAGAAAATTAATTCTTAATAGGTGAAAAAAATTAGAGGAACACATTTGCATGACTAACGCTTCTATGAGGAACAATTGTGCTAAAATAAGGTTTAGGGGACATTGGATAAACACATTTGTATGACTACCGCATCTATGAGTAACAGTTGTGCTAAAAAAAGTTTAGGGAACAGTTTAGTAAAAACATGGCAAATAGGAGGGTCAGGTTTGCAATTTAGTCTACTACATTACCTAAAAACTCTTTATAACCTAAAATAACTTACCAATCAATTAGAATGAATCTGAACCGTCTTTGTAATTTCTCGCCCAAATCAATTTGCACGTGAAAACATAACGACCGCAATACCCGAAAAATAGGAAAAGGGCGTTATTGCTAAAAGGGTGACCCATGTTGCTTATGTGACGCCCCCAAATAGGTATACATCACCCATTCTGAGTCGCCAAATATATGGTACAGAATACAATTATAAACTTAATTATACAACTATCGTGTAAAATACGACAAAACATAGCTGAGAGTTTAAACAAGAATATTGCCTTCTAGACAATATCCACACTCAATGGAGTCCTCATTACAATTATTATCACACTATTTCATAGAATAGTGAGGACTACTAAGGCACCATCTCGGACCATCACTCTGTTCCCCGACTAGTCCTAGCTATATTCTCATTTCCTAAAGAGAACAATGAAAGCAAAAGGGTGAGCTAAACTAGCCCAGTAAGAAATTTTATGAATAAGATAATGCATAATAAGTTATCGTTAGCCTTCAACATTGTTAAACTGATAAAATATAATAAACATCAAGTTTAACTACAGCGGGATAAGCAATCCATTAGAAGAGTCAAGTAGAGCATGATATGTAAGACCCCAACTTATTAATAAATGAAATTAAATTTTTCTATTTATTATTTTGAAATAGAAAGGGTTGATTTGATTAATGTGGTTAGTTATGGGTAAAATGCGCAAATATTTCAAATAAGCAAGTGGTTATAAAATATTCATTTTTGGTCAGTGAATATTCGTTTGGTCGTGGAATATTCTTGCTGTCGGAGAATATTCGTACGACGGCGCAGCCTTGTGTGGGCCCCATAACGGAAATGGATTGGATGAAGAAAACGACAAGTATAAGTTGTTTATAATTAACGACGTAGTTGTAACCGTAAATACTGTTGGAATACCTGGTGGTTAAAATACAGTAGCACACGGCATTGCACCAATTATTGATTCTTACGAAGGAAGACACTACTAAATAATTGTTACAGTAGTTACTGTTCAATATTTTATTTTATTGATTCAATAATTGTTGCATTGATATTTTATATTATTGTTGTTTCAATAATTGTCACTGCACAGTATTTCTCATTATCAGATCAATAATTCATATTATTTGAATAATATTATTTTGATAACATTATTGGCAATGTCTAGAAAGTTCTGTCTAAGGAGAGGTTTCGTCATCTAATTGCGCGCCAGTAAGGAGAAATTCTTATTGGAAAGCCCCCTCTTTCCTGGGAACGGCCTGGTTGTCATAAATGTGATTCTGTAATATTATTTGTGAATAATTAATTATTGATTCATATGATAAGGAAATATTTATTTTATGTGGATATAAATGAGGGATATATTTTTGTGGTTAAAAATGAATGAGTTAATGTTGATGTTTTTATCAGTATTTTTGTCGGAATGGAGGTATTAAAAATTAGAATTTTTGAGATATTTTGCGAGGGTTATAATTTTTAATCCGACCGTTGGATCGTAGTAATTTTTGGATATGTTATACATATATAAGTTAAGTATATGTCCACAAATTTTCAACCGTTAAAAATGAACGTATGATTTATTATAAATTTTACGAGATAACTGGTTCAAAAATTATTGAATTTTCAGAGTTTATCATTTTGGTAGAAAATTCTAGAATTGGCGGGCCCCACTCTTGGTTGGTGAAGAAAAATGTTGATATTTTTATTCAAATGTGGTAGGCTTGAATAGTAGCAGGTAAAGCCATCAGGTTGCAGGTTAAGTCTGCTTCGGCGTGCTAACATTTTTCTATAAATAGAGGGCTAAGTTAGAATTAAAAATAACACCAGAAACAAGTTTTCTCTCTTTCTCTCTCTAGATTATTGAGTGTATTTTGTGAGTATTTAGATATTTTAAAAGTTTTTATTCTTCAGAGCAAGTTTCTTTCAGCCTTATACCGGTATTTCGACCAGAAATACTGATATTTTTAGGTAAGGGATATTATCTTCTTCTTAAATGATATTTTCTTCAATATCATTATGCTGAAATATTGATATGAACTTTTTATCAAATTTGGAACTTTTTGTGTCGGGGTTACTATTTACGTATACGTTACTATTCACGTATACGGCACTATTCACGAATACGACACTATTCACTGAAAAATAAAATTTTCCCTTTTTGTCCAATATATCTATTATGGTTACTATCTTTGATGGTATCCATGTTTTGATCTTTATTTTTGAATTCTGCTTCACAATTGATTATTATGAAGTATTATTGATCTTGGATAAACTGTTATACGAATCCCTACTATTTGTCCTTCTGTCTCACTGAATTCATTTTCTTTAAGATATTTTTCATCATCCTCAGTCCTAAATGATGATATTACTGAATATATTTGGCCTGTATTGCAAAGATGTATGATTACCTGATGAATATCTTTGGCCTATAGTGTAAAGATGAACAGGTGTTGAGATGAACATGACCGACTGGTGATACAAATGAATATCTTTGGCCTGTAGTGCAAAGATGAATATTTGGTTAAAGATGATTATTAATTGATGTTACAGGGATAAAATATTGATGATGAACTTTTAAATCTTAGAAGATAGTAGAATTCATTCTCTACTTGACTCTTCTAATGATTTGTTGTTTCCGCTGCAGTTGTTGATCTAAAACTTGTTGTCGATTATATTCTATAAGATTTTTCCCTGTTGAATACTAATGATAATTTGTTGTATATTATCTTAGTCATAATATTCTTTACTGGGCTAGTTGAGCTCACCCTTTTTCTTTTTGTTCCATTTTTCTTCTCAGGAGGTGAGAACATAGCAGGATCTAGTCGGGGTATGGAGTGATGGTTCTAGAAAGATGTTGTTTTAGCAGTCCTCACTATTTCTGTAAAATAGTGTTTGAATAATTGTAATGAGGACTTATTTGAGTGTGAATATTGTTTAGAAGACAATATTTGTATTTAAACTCACAGTATGTGTTGTATTTTGCACGACAATTGTATTATTGAAGTTGTAGTTTACTTTTTGTATCATGTATTTGACGACTCAGAATGGGTGTTGTATATCTATTTTGGGGGCGTCACATGATATCTACTATCTTCTATGATTTAAAAAGTTTTTTATCAACTTTATCGCTGAAACTCAGCTTAATAAATAAACCACATCATCGAATCATCCCTGCATTACGGGCCAATGATATTCATGTAATCATTAATGGTAATTAATAAATCAACAACTGTCCATCAATGCACTACGTGCTAATGAGGATTTTTACCACATCATTTGTAACATTACGGTCATGATTATACCGAATAATCCCTGGTCATAATCATACCAATCAATAGTACATCTATGCACGTAAGCCACAGATGACTTTATCACAATATAAGCATGAAGATGATGACAATGATATAAGAATTCAATCAAACGAGATCAAGGATAAATATTAAAGACTTTAAATTTATCCAGAGTTTAAAAATATTCAAATTGTCAACATGATATTGCTTTGTGGAGTAAAATTTAAGAATAATATTCATGTATCAAAAATAATCTTGGACAGAAAAGAAATCAATTTTTGTCGAGTACCCCGTGAATAGTACTTTGGGAATAGTACCCTGACATAAAAAATACCCCAAATACCTGAGTGAATAGTAACTCAGTATAAAAAGTACCCCGAATCCTCGGGTGAATAATATTCGAGTGAATAGTAACCGAGTGAATAGTAACCCGTGAATAGTACCCCGAGTGAAAATATTGATATTTAATAAGAAAGTTCAGATAAATATTCTAATGAAACGATACTGGATGAAGCGCAAAACTCAAGGATATTCCACTAATTTAAGAAATTATAGAAGCAATACTTACCATAATAAGTTTAGATTTATGAATATGAAAAGAAATAATATACGAAACTACAAATGGATTTTCACCTGTCATGCGGTAGTCCGCGTAGACAGATCATTTCCATAATTTAATAACAATTGAATACAAAGGGTTATTCACCAGGCATGCGGTAGTCCGCGTAAATAGGTTATTTTCACATAGAATGAAATAACAAAAGATTTCACCATGTATGCGGTAGTCCGCGTAGACAGGTTATTCCCACAGAATAATAAAGAATGAAATAACAAAAGATTTCACCATGCATGCGGTAGTCCGCGTAGACAGGTTATTCCCACAGAATAATAAAGAATGGAATAACGAAAAGATTTCACCATGCATGCGGTAGTCCGCGTAGACAGGTTATTCTAACAGAATAATAAAGAATGGAATAACAACCCTTACGAGTATTGAAAGAAAATAACTCTATTCATGAATACAAAATAAATAATATCACTTACGAATACAACAAATAATATCTTTTACGAATATTGAACGAAGATAATATTTCTTATGAATACGAAAAATAATATCCTAAGTGAATATGAAATACTCCCTCCGTCCCATGATAAAAGTCCTTATTACTATTTTGGATAGTCCCATGTTAAATGTCTATTTTCCTTTAATAACCAAACTTTTATACATATTTTTCTATTATACCTATAGCATTAAATATCTCATACTTTTCTTATTCTAATTCTCTCTATATTTAATGACATTATTATAGATAATTTTATCATTTCATTCATCTTCTTAATATGCGTGAAAAGTCCACCAGGACTTTTATCTTTGCACGGAGGGAGTAAATAACACCCCTTACGAGTATTGAATGAATATAATATTTCTTACGAATACGAAAAATAATATCGTAAGTGAATATGAAATAAATAACACCCCTTACCTTAGTAGAAGATTGAATACTGAAGTAGGGTAGTAGCAGAATACTCCTTTTCTTTCTCTATATAGTTTCTCTCTCTAGAGTTTCAGTGAATTCGTAAGAAATAATGAAGGAATGAGCTTCTATTTATAGGAAAAATGATTGAATAGTAATTAATTCATGAACGACCCAAATTAATTTACTTTTAAACGGACGTTCCATGTTGATTTACTATTAAAACTTAAAGCAACGGTCCATACTGATTTACTTTTAAAACTTTAAACCAACGATCCATATTGATTTACTATTATAACTTTTCACCAGCGGTCCATATTGATTTACTATTATATCTTCAACCAACGGTCTGAAAAATTAGCACATCTCCTCATGGAATAATAAGCTAAACTTATAACAAATACCTCATAACAAACCTCTATATTTATATCAAAAATTGAATAAATATTTACCACAAATCACTTATCTTTAATAAATACATTTTTAATCTATTAACAATTATTCATCTTTAATATTATAACTCACAATATTTAACAACCATATCATTTTCATGAAAGAGGGGCTTTTCGATAAGAATTTTTCTCTATTGACGCGCAATTAGGTGACCAAACCTCTCCTCGACAGAACTTTCTAGACATCGTCAATATTGCAAATAATAATATGAATAAATTTGTCGTCTCAATTATTGATTTAATAATATTAAAAATTATACAGAGGATACAATGAAAATAATTGAATCAAATAACGTGAGATACTATGCAGCAATTACTGTAGCAATAATTAAGTATAACTGAGTGACTTCTCACGTAAACATCAATAATCAATACCGTTTGCTACTATGCAACCGCGCGTATTACTGTTCTTTTACTACCGGGTAGTTCAATAGTTTAAAAATATTTCAGTCGTTTTCTAACTACGACAGTACCTCCGTTGTGGGGTGCACCAATGATTGTGCCGTCGTACGAATATTCTCTGTTAAAATAAATATTCCCCGATCAATCGAATATTCTCCGACATAATGAATATTTTATATCAACTTGTTTACTTTGTAAAATTTTTAAATGTCACCCTTAACTATAACCATTTATCAATTTAACCATTTACTAAATAAAATAATAATTCTAAGAAAATTGAATACTTTCATTTCATAAAATTCAGGGTCTTACAGCTTATTACTCCCTCCGTTCCTAAAAGATTATCGTTTTAGAAGAAAAAATTTGTTCAAATTTATTTGTCGTTTACAACTTTTTAAGAGAATAAATTATTTACTTTCTTATATCACCACTACCTTCTCTCATTGTCCCACGAAATTATCTCCCTTGTATTAATAGTTTTCAACTTCCAATAAAGGGGTACTGATGAAATTTCTAACAATTTTTAATTGTTAAATGATAGTATTAAATAATTTTTTTAATTCATATGCAAAAACCTTAAACGACAATCTTTTATGAACAGAGGTAGTATTATTATTATAACATAACGACTGCGATATCCGAAAAACAGGAAAAGGGCGACAATGCTAAAAGGGTGACCCATTGTGAATTTGATTTTAGCTGAAATTTTTTTATGTGAGATGAAATGTGAGCCATTAGATTAAGTTGGAAGAATCTGAACCGTATTTGTGCTTTGTCAAATAAAAGATTCAAAATGAGTTCTGTTTTATTATACAAAATAATAATAATAATAATTATTATTATTATTATTATTATTACTATTATTACAATTATTATTATTATTGTGATTCCCCCAAGATAGGTATACATTACCCATTCTGAGTCGCCAAATATGTGGTACAGAATTCAAATACAAACTTAATTATACAACTGTCGTGTAAAAATATGACAAAACATAGCTGAGAGTTTTAACAGGAATATTATCTTCTAGACAATACTCAAACTCAAATTCAATCCTCATTAGATTTATTATTACACTAGATAGTGAGGACTACTAAAACAACCATCTCGGACCATCACTCCATTTTCCGACTAGTCCTGATTACGTTCTCATTTCTTGAAGAGAGCAATAAAAACAAAATGGTGAGCTCAACTAGCCCAGAAAAAATATTATGACTAAGATAATGCATAATAAATTATCGTTAGCCTTCAACAGTGTTAAACAGATAAAATAAAATAAACATCAAGTTTAATTGCAGCGGAACAAGCAATCCATTAGAAGAGTCATGTAAAATATGAAATGTAAGATCCCAACTTATTATAAATGAAATTGAATTTATCTATTTATTATTTTGAAATAGTTGGGGCTGAATTGATTAATGTGGTTAATTATGGGTAAAATGCGCAAATATTTTAAATAAGCAAGTGGTTATAAAATATTCATTATTGTCGGGGAATATTCGTTTGATCGTGGAATATTCTTACTGTCAGGGAATATTCGTACGACGGCGCAGCCTTATGTGGGCCCCATAACGGAAAGCGATTGGATGAAGAAAATGACAAGCATAAGTTGTTTATAAATAATGGCGTAGTTGTTACCTTTAATACTGTTGAAATACCTGATGGTTAAAACACAGTAATACGCGTTGTTGCACAGTAGCACACGGTATTGCATCAATTATTACAGTAATTACTGTTCAATATTATATTTTATTGATTCAATAATTGCTATGTTGATATTTTATATTATTATTGTTTCAATAATTGTCATTGCACATTATTTTTTATTATCAGATCAATAATTTATATTATTTGAATAATATTATTAGATAACATTATTGGTAATGTCTAGAAAGTTCTGTCTAATGAGAGGTTTGATCACCTAATTGCGCACCAATAAAGAGAAATTCTTATTGAAAAGTCCCCTCTTTCCTGCGAACGGCCTGGTTGTCAGTGTTGTGATTCTGTAATATTATTTGTGAATAATTAATTATTAATTTATATGATAAGGAAAATATTCATTTTATGTGGATATAGATAGAGAAAATTTTTAATGTGACAATTGTTGAAAATTGATATTTTATCTTTTCTGATAAAATAATTCAATTAAATATATTATTATATTATAATAATATAATAATGGTGATATTTTTACAATGAATGTGTGATATATGAGTAAATGAGTAGAAAGAGTAATTTTGTTACTAAAAATATTTAAAACATGTTTTTAATGTTTGTGGATCTCATTTCTTGACTGAAATTTGATTATAACCTGTAAAATCGTCCGTATGTGAATTTCGGTCAATTTCTGTTTAGAATTTGAAAAAACTAAAACTTACAAAGTTATAGAGAATTGAATTTCCTATGGAAGGACATAAGATTTGAATTTTTCTAATAAAAGGGCTATTTATTATGAATTATTGAAGTTCCGGAATAATTGATTTTTGAAGTTTTAGTTATTTTTTTTAAGAAAAACGTTTTTATTATTTTGGTGGGCCCCATAAATGTTGTAAATATGCTAATTTCAGATGTGAAGAGGTGGGCGTGAAATTTTTTATAATATATTAATATTTTATTAAATTTTCTGCTTTGGTGTTCTAAGCAATTTCCTATAAATAGGGTGCTTAGGTTAGAATTAAAAATCATACCAGAAACTAAAGTTTTCTCTCTCTATATTATCGAGCGTATTCTTATGCGTATTTTGATACTTTGTGTGACGACCACAAAATAGGTTCATTCCATCCAACCTATTCTGAGTCGCCAAATACATGGTACAGAAAATAACTGTAACTTTATTACAACAATTGTCGTGCAAAATACAACAACACATATGCTGTGAGTTTGGATACAAATACATACCAAATGTGACTCATGTTCCAACCGTGGACATCACCTCACAATGACACCTTACATAAAGGTATAGTCAAAAACTGTTTTAGAAATTAGAATCTTTGGGAAGTGCTCAAGGAAACCTTCGTACATGGGAGGCCATGCATCTAGGTTATGATAGATATCATATGGCCACAAAATTATTCTTGGTTGACCCAATAGACCCCAAAGAAAAACGAGAAGATTACTATCATATTCTTCCCAATGGTGAGTCTTCTCTTGACATATCATTATCTCTACTGTCTCTAATGGAGAATTATACTTCAAACAAACACCAAGATTATATAGGTAGTGCTCGTATATATACTCAGCAAGTGGATGAGCACATTCCTGTCTTATGATGACACGAGGTTGTATGTCGTTAGACATCTTGTATGATAGTGGCAAACCACCCTTCCAACGTTGGGTACACCTTACCCTATTGGATTCACCAAATAAAACTACTAAATAAACTTTTCTATACTGCTTCGGGAGAACATCCACAGCTAGAGACCACCGTTCTATTTTCCCGTTACTCTCGCTCGACCCAGCTACACTCTTATTACCTGAAAAAGAATTGTGAAGCAAAAGGGTGAGTACAACTAGCTCAGTAAAGAATATCATGACTAAAGATAATTAAATTATCAATAGCCTTCATCAATAATAAATCAGAGATTTAGAACATATGGTAAATGATAAAAATTTCAACCATAGTTGCAGCGGAACGAGCAATCCATTAGAAGAGTCAAACAGACTATAAAGTCTATTATCTTCTCCATGTTAAAAATCCACCAACAATATGTTATCCCTGTAACATCAATCAACAATTCTGGTCCACAATCATATGAATAACTTATAATCATAATTGTAGTTCTAAATTCCTCTTCTCATCCAGGACGAAGATAATTTTCATCACCTATCTTTACCTGAAACATCAAAGATCATGGTTATACCAAATCACATTTCCTGTTCATAATCATACTAATAACTTCATCTTTGCACTACGACCAAAGATATTCATTTGTATCACCAGTTGGTCATGTTTATCTCAACATCTGTTCATCTTTGCACTACTGGCCAAAGATATTCAACAACATGTCATCTTTGCACTACGGGCCAAAGATATTCATCAACAATTCATCTTTGCACTACAGGCCAAAGATATTCATCAATATTTCATCTTTGCACTACAGGCCAAAGATATTAATATCTCAAAGAAATATATAATCATTTCAGAATTTATATAAACAATAATTATAACCATGTTGATCAATTCATCTTTGCACTTAAGCTAAAGATATTCACTTATAAATTTAATGGTCATGATCATACCAATCAACGATTCAACTTTACACTACTGGCCAAAGATAACCCATAGTCATGATCATACCAAAAATCTACCCATCTTTGCACTCAAGTCAAAGAGAAATATCATCATTATGGTTATAAAAATGTTATATATAATAATAAAAATAATATGATCAACATCTAGTTTTAATCTCAATAGTAATATTCGTAAATCAACTATAATTTGGTTAGAAAAAGAAAACCAATTTTTATCGTGAATAGTAACTCGTGAATAGTAACTCATGAATAGTAACTCGTGAATAGTAACTCATGAATAGTAACCCCGACACAAAAAAATAGAAATTCTACAATAAAATACATACCAATATTTTGGTATAATGATATTGAAAGAATAATATTTCTTAAGCTTATAAACAATTTATTTTAATTGTTTACACTTTACTAAATAATGCATTTAATCATTCTAAAATGCCAGACTCATAAGATTTCATCACCAATAACCAAAACCCTCATCAAAAATCTGCATATACCTCATATAGGATTCTCAAGTCATGATAAAATCTTATTTTCTAATTTTCTTACTTCACAAAATATATTTAATTCATTTACTCATAACTAGACTATTTTTATGAAAAATACCAAATCAGTTTCATAAAAATATTTCTTTTCTGGGATTTAGCATAATATAGTCCCATAGTGAACATATATTTTTCTCAGAATTTTTAAAAGTCATTTACTATTTTTCATATGGCCAAAATAGCCGAATATTTAGACATTTATCAAAAATTGTACTTTTGTCCAAAAATTCTGAAATTTACAGAGTATACTTCTATCATATACATGTACTCCCAATAAAATTTTTATCAATTTTAGAGTTAACCACAAGGAATTATAAGCGATTACTTTTAAAATAGTCTTTTCTCATAAAATTCATAACTCTCAATCTATACATCCAAAAATCACCATTTTTGGACACAATCAAGAAAACTCATCAAAATATCATTTTAAATTTTTCCAGAATTTTTGAAGGTTAGAAAAATTACGAAACTAGAAAATATAACAACCCTTAAAATCCCTTACTATCCCTTACAATCCCTTACCTCAAAAGTGCAGTATTTCTGACTGGAATGCAAAGCCGAAGGAAACTTGCACTGAATAGCAACTCTCAAAGTATCTAAATACTCACAAAATATGCTTCATAATATAGAGAGAGAAAGAGAGAAAGCATATGTTTCTGGTGTGATTTTCAATTCTAACTTAGCCCTCTATTTATAGGAAAATTTTAGTAGGCTTGACCTGCAACCTGATGGCTTTACCTGCTACTATTCCCACCCACCACATTTAAAATATAATTCAGTACATTTCTTCACCAACCACAAGTGGGGCCCACCAATTCTAGAATTTTCTACCAAAATGATTAACTCTGAAAATTCAACAATTTCTGTACCAATCATCTCGTAAAATTCATAACAAATTATACGTTCATTTTTAACGGTTCAAAATTTGTGGACATATACTCAACTTATATATGTATAACATATCCAAATATTACTACGATCCAACGGTCGGATTAAAAATTATAACCCTCGTAAAATATCTCAAAAACCCTAATTTTTAATACCTCCATTCCGACAAAAATACTGATAAAAACCTCAATATTAACTCCTTCATTTTTAACCACAAAAATAAATCCATCATTTATATCCAGATCAAATAAATATTTTCTTATCATATGAATCAATAATTAATTATTCACAAATAATATTACAGAATCACATTTATGACAACCAGGCCGTTCCCAGGAAAGAGGGGGCTTTCCAATAAGGATTTTTCCTTACTGGCGCGCAATTAGATGACCAAACCTCTCCTTAGACAGAACTTTCTAGACATTGCCAATAATGTTATCTAATAATATTATTCAAATAATATGAATTATTGATCTGATAAAGGAAAATACTGTGCAGCAACAATTATTGAAACAACAATAATATAAAATATCAACGCAGCAATTATTGAATCAATAAAATAAAATATTGAATAATAACTACTGTAACAATTATTGAGTAGTGCCTTCTTACGTAAGAATTAATAATTTTAAAAATACTGTGCAATACCGTGTGCTACTGTGCAATAACGCGTATTACTGTATTTTAACCACCGGGTATTCCAACAGTGTTAACGGTAACAACTACGCCGTTATTTGTAAAAATTCAAATTTGTCATTTTTTTCATCCGACAGTTATTCTGTTATGGGGCCCACAAATGGCTGCGCCGTCGTACGAATATTCTCCGACAGAAAGAATATTCCACGACCAACGAAGATTCCCCGACAACAATGATTATTTTATAACCACTTGCTTATTTTGAAAAAAATTCATATATCACCCTTAACTTTAATATTTATCAATTTAAACATTTACTGAATAGTAATTATAAGAAAAAATTGAATACTTTTATTTCATAAAATTTGGGGTCTTACACTTTGAGTGTTGCTATACGGTGTAAATTCCTTCAGTATTATATCTAGTATTCTAGTCAGAAGTACTGTCTTTTTCGAGGTAAGGGATGTTATTTTTTCTTATAAATGATATTATCTCTTTCAATATCATTATGCCAGAATATTGGTAAGATTTTTCTTGTGAAATTCTTGTCTTTTAGTGTCGGGGTTACTCTTTACGTATACGGCACTATTCACGTATACGACACTATTCACAAAAAAATTAAATTTTCCTTTTTTGTCCAAGATATCTATTATGGGTACTAGCTTTGATTGTATCCATGTTTTGATCATTCTTGAATTTTACTCCATTGTGGTTATTTATGAAGTATTTTTGAACATAGATAAACCGAAATACGAATCCTTAATATTTATTCTTTTGTTTCACTGGATTCGTTTTCTTTAAAATATTTTTTTCATCATCCCCAGTCCTAAATGATGATATTATTGAATATCTTTGGCCTGTAGTACAAAGATAAATAATTTTCTGATGAATATCTTTGGGCGTAGTGCAAAGATGTACAGGTGTCAAGATGAACATGACCAACTGATGAATATCTTTGACATGTAGTGCAAAGATGAATATTTGATTCCAGATATATATTGATTAATGTTACAGGGATAAAATATTGACGATGACATTTTAAATTCATAAACAGAAGATAGTAGATTTTATTCTCTACTTAATTCTTCTAATGAATTATTATTCTGCTACGAATATTGATTTAAAACTTGTTGTCTATTGTATTATATTAAATTTTTTTCCTGTTGAGGACTAACGATAATTTGTTCTATATTATCTTAATCATAATGTTCTTTACTGGGCTAGTTGAGGTCACCCTTTTTCTTTTTGTTTCATTTTTCTTCTCAGGAGGCGAGAATATAGCGAGCACTAGTCGGAGTGTGAAATGATGGTTCTAGAAGTTGTTTTAGTAGTCCTCACTATTTTGTAAAATAGTGTATCAATAATTATAATGATGACTTATTTGAGTGTGGATATTGTCTAAATAACAATATTTGTATTTAAACTCATACTTTAAGTGTTGTCGTATCTTGCACGACAATTGTATTAATAAAATTGTAGTTATTTATATACCATGTATTTGACGACTCAGAATGGGTGTTGTATACCTATTTTGGGGGCGTCACATGAAATCTACTATCTTCTATGATTAAAAAGTTTATCATCAATTTTATCGCTGAAACTTAGCTTAATAAATAATCCACATCATCAAATCATTCCTGCACTACGGGTCAAGGATATTCATTAGTATCACGTCCACGAATGATCCATGCACTACGGCCAAGGATATTCGTGTAATCATCTATGGTTATGATCATGCCAACAACTGTTCATCAATGCACTACGGGTCAATGAGAATTTTTACCACATCATTTGTAATATTACGGTCATGATTATACCGAATAATCCCTGGTCATAATCATACCAATCAACAGTCCATCTATGCACTACGGGCCAAAGATGACTTTCATAATAATATAAGCATGAGGATGATGACAATGATATAAGAATTCAAGTAAATGAAAACAAATGATAAATTTTTAAAAGATTTATAATTTAATTTATCATGAATTCAAAAACGTCTAAATTGTCAACATGATACTGATTTGTGGAGTAAAATTCAAGAATAACATTGTATCAAAAATGATTTGGACCGAAAAAAATTAATTTTTATCATGAATAATACCCTGAATGAATAGTACCCTGTGAATAGTATTTCGGGAATATTACCCCGTGAATAGTACTCCGGCATGAAAAAGTTAAAACTTAGCAAAATATTCAGAATAATATTTTAATGAAAAGATACTGGATGAAACGCAAATTTTAAGGATATTCTACTAATTTCATGGAGTATAGAAACAAAACTTATTAATAAAATGAGTATAGAATTCGAAATCTGAAACGAAATAATATTACTTATATACTACAGAGTATGGAAGAAAATATTATTTCTTACGAGTATTAAACAAAAATAATATCCCTTACCTTAAAAAAGAGAGTATTCCAACTGATATAGCGGGGATATTCTTGAAGAAAACTTGAACTATTTTCTACACTCAAAGCTTTCTTAAACTCTAAAGAAATACGCTTAAGATTATAGAAAAAAAATTCTCTGATTCTGGTGTAATTATCAATTCTAAACTAAGCATCTTATTTATAGAAGAATGGAAGGGGTACTGTTTAAGAAATTTTACGGATGAAATAATCGCGAATTCACGGATGCCTTAAGAAAAATCACGGACTGATTTTCAATGCAACACACACCCATCACTTTCATACACATACACACACATCACTTTCACCACTAACACTTTTTCACCACGACCACTTTTTCAACTTACACGCACGGTGACACACACACACCTCAAATATATATATATATATATATATATATATATATATATATATATATATATATATATATATATATATACACTTTATAACTTCATTCCGATTATTTTGAAAAATGAGAAAGTGGAGGTCCAAATAATAAGTCAAATTTACAACAAATATTTTATAAAAATCCCCTCAAAATTTTTAAAAACATTTATTCATCATTATTATAACCCACAATATTAACAACCAGATCGTTCCCAAGAAAGAGGGGGCGTTCCAGTAAGGATTTTTCACTATTGACGCACTATTAGGTGACCAAACCCCTTTCCTCGACAGAATTTTTTAGACATTGTTAATTATGTAAATAATAATATGAATACTTGTCATCTCAATTATTGATTTAATAATATAAAATATTATCAAATAACGTGAGATACTGTGTAAGACCCCGAATTTTATGAAATAAAAGTATTCAATTTTTCTTATAATTACAATTCAGTAAATGGTTAAATTGATAAAAAGTTAAAGTTATGGGTGAAATGTGAAAATATTTCAAAATAAACAAGTGGTTATAAAATAATCATTGTTGTCGGGGAATATTCGTTGGTCGTGGAATATTCTTTCTGTCGGGGAATATTCGTACGACGGCGCAGAATATTCGAAGAAAGGGGTTTGGTCATCTAATTGTGCGCCAATAATGAGAAACTTTTATTGAAAAGCCCCCTTTTTCCTGGGAACGGCCTGGTTGTCATAAATGTGATTCTGTAATATTATTTGTGAATAATTAATTATTGATTCATATGATAAGGAAATATTTATTTTATGTGGATATAAATGAGGGATATATGTTTGTGGTTAAAAATGAAGGAGTTAATGTTGAGATTTTTATCAGTATTTTTGTCAGAATGGAAGTATTAAAAATTAGGGTTTTTGAGATATTTTGCGCGGGTTATAATTTTTAATCTGACCGTTAGATCGTGATAATTTTTGGATATGTTATACATATATAAGTTGAGTATATGTCCACAAATTTTGAACCGTTAAAAATGAACATATGATTTGTTATGAATTTTAAGAGATGACTGGTTTAGAAATTGTTGAAGTTTTGGGATTTATCATTTTGGTGAAAAATTCTAGAATTGGTGGGCCCCAATCTTGGTTGGTGAAGAAATGTGCTGAGATTTTTATTCAAATGTGGTGGGCGGGAATAGTAGCAGGTAAAGCCATCAGGTTGCAGGTTAAGTCTGCTTCGGCGTGCTAACATTTTCCTATAAATAGAGAGCTAAGTTAGAATTGAAAATCACACCAGAAACATAAGCTTTCTCTCTTTCTCTCTCTATATTATGAAGCATATTTTGTGAGTATTTAGATAGTTTGAGAGTTGCTATTCAGTGCAAGTTTCCTTCGACTTTGCATTGCAGTTAGAAATACTGCACTTTTGAGGTAAGAGATTGTAAGAGATAGTAAGGGATTTTAAGGGTTATTATGTTTTTTAGTTCGTAATTCTTTTAACCTTCAAAAAATTCTGGAAAAATTTGAAATAATATTTTGATGAGTTTTATTGATTGTGTCTAAAAATGGTGATATTTGGATGTATAGTTTAAGAGTTATGAATTTTATGAGAAAAAAACTATTTTAAAAGTAACCGCTTATAACTCCTTGTGGTTAACTCTAAAATTGATAAAATTTTTATTGAGAGTACATCTATATAATATTAGTGTACTCTGTGAATTTCGGAATTTTTGGAAAAAAGTATAATTTATGATAAATGTCTAAATATTCGGCGGTTTTGGCCATATGAAAAATAGTAAATGAGTTTTAAAAATTTTAAAAAAAATATATGTTCAATATGGGACTATATTATGCTAAATCCCAGGAAAGAAATATTTTTAGAACTGATTTGATATTTTTTATGAAAATGGACTAGTTATGAGTAAATGAATTAAATATGTTATGTGAAGTAAAAAAAATTAGAAAATAGGATTTTATGGCTTGAGAATCCTATATGAGGTATATGCAGATTTTTGATGAGAGTTTTGGTTATTGGTAATGAAATCTTATGAGTTTGGCATTTTAGGATTATTAAATGTATTATTTAGTAAAGTGTAAACAATTAAAATAAATTGTTTATAAGCTTAAGAAATATTATTATTTCAATATCATTATACCGAAATATTGGTATAGATTTTATTGTATAATTTTTACTTTTTTCATGTCGAGTTACTATTCATAAATTACTATTCACGAGTTACTATTCAGTTACTATTCATGAGTTACTATTCACGAGTTACTATTCACGACAAAATTAGTTTCTTTTTCTGACCAAATTATAGTTGATTTTTGAATATTACTCTTGAGATTAAATCTATATGTTGATTATATTGATTTTATTATCATATATAACATTTTTATAACCCTAATGATGATATTTCTCTTTGACTTGAGTGTAAAGATGGGTAGATTTTTGGTATGATCATGACTATGGATTCCCTTTGGCCAGTAGTGTAAAGTTAAATTGTTGACTGGTATGATCCTGACCATTGAATTTATAATTGAATATCTTTAGCTTAAGTGCAAAGGTGAATTGATCAACATGGTTATAATTATTGTTTATATAAGTTCTGAAATGATTATATATTTCTTTGAGATATTAATATATTTGGCCTATAGTGCAAATATGAACTGTTGATGAATATATTTGGTCTGTAGTGCAAATATGAACTGTTGTTGAATATCTTTGGCCTGTAGTGCAAAGATGAATTGGTGATGAATATCTTTGACCCATAATGGAAAGATGACTTGTGGTTGAATATCTTTGGCCAGTAGTGCAAAGATGAATTGTTGATGAATATCTTTGGCCCGTAGTGCAAAGATGACATGTTGTTGAATATCTTTGGCCAGTAGTGCAAAGATGAACAGGTGTTGAGATGAACATGACCAACTGGTGATACAAATGAATATATTTGGCCTGTAGTGAAAATATGAACTGTTGAGAAATATCTTTGGCCTGTAGTGCAAAGATGAATTATTGATGAATATCTTTGGCCTGTAGTGCAAAGATGAACTGTTGATGAATATCTTTGGCCTGTAGTGCAAAGATGAATTATTGATGAATATCTTTGGCCTGTAGTGTGAAGATGAACTGTTGTTGAATATCTTTGGCCTGTAGTGCAAAGATGGTTTGTTAATGAATATCTTTGGTCGTAGTGTAAAGATGGATTTATTAGCATGATTATGAACAGGAAATGTGATTTGGTATAACCATGATCTTTGATGTTTCAGGTAAATACAGGTGATGAAAATATTTTTCGTCCTGGGTGCGAAGAAAAATTTAGAATCACAATTATGATTATGAGTTATTCATATGATTGTGGAAAGGAACTGTTGAGTGATGTTACAGGGATAAAATATTGTTGGTGGATTTTTAACATGGAGAAGATAATAGACTTTATGGTCTATTTGACTCTTCTAATGGATTGCTCGTTCCGCTGTAACTATGGTTGAAATTTTTATCATCTACCATATGTTCTAAATCTCTGATTTAATTCTGTTGAAGGCTATTGGTAACTTATTTATCTTTAGTCGTGATATTCTTTACTGGGCTAGTTGAGCTCACCCTTCTGTTTCACAATTCTTTTCAGGTAATAAGAGTGTAGCTGGGTCGAGCGGGGGTAACAGGGGAATAGAACGGTGGTCTTCATTTAGTAGTTATATTTGGTGAAGAAAATAGGGTGAGGCGAACCCAAAGTTGGAAGGGTGTTTTGTCACTATCATACAAGATGTCTAATGACATACAATCTCGTGTCATCATAAGACAGGGTTGTGCTCATCCACTTGCTGAGTATATCTACGAGCACTACCTATATAATCTTGGTGTTTGTTTGAAGTATTATTCTCAATTAGAGACAGTGGAGATAATGATAAGTCAAGAGAAGACTCACCATTGGAAAGAATATGATAGTAATCTTCTCGTTTTTCTTTGGGGTCTATTGGGTCAACCAAGTATAATTCTGTGGCCATATGATATCTATCATAACCTAGAAGCATGGCCTCCCATGTACGAAGGTTTCCTTGAGCACTTTCTAAATATTCTAATTTCTAAAATAGTTTTTGACTATACATTTATGTAAAGTGTCATTGTGAGGTGCTGTCCACGGTTGGGACATGAGTCACATTTGGTATATATTTGTATCCAAACTCACAGCATATGTGTTGTTATATTTTGCACGACAATTGTTGTAATAAAGTTGTAGTTATTTTCTGTACCATATATTTGGCGACTCAGAATAGGTTGGATAGAATGGATCTATTTTGGGGTCGTTACATACTGTGCAGCAATTACTGTAGGAATAATTGAATATAAATGAGTGACTTCTCACGTAAGCATCAATAATCAATACCGTGTGCTACTATGCAACCACGCGTATTACTGTATTTTTATCACCGGGTATTTCAACAGTTAACGGTAAAACTTTTGCCAAAACTTTTATAAAAAGATATTTTTGTCGTTTTCTAACTCCGACAATAATTTCGTTGTGGGGTCCACCAATGATTGCGCCGTCGTACAAATATTTCCTGATAAAATGAATATTCCCCAACTAACGGAATATTTTATAACAACTTCTATGCTTTGTAAAATTTATAAATATTACCCACAACTATAACATTATATCAAATTCACACCATAATATTCAAAAATATATTTCGAGAAAAAATAATCTTTATTTATGAAAGTTGTGGTCTTACAATTATTATTATAATTATTATTTTTACTATAATTGTTATTACTATTACTATTACTATTACTATTATTATTATATTGTATGATGAATTTGATTTGGGCGATTTTTTTTATATGAAATGAAATGTGAGCCATTAGATTAAGTTGGAAGAATCTAAATCGTCTTTATACTTTGTCAAATGAAAAATTCAAAATGAGTTCTGTTATTATATAGATTTAATTGCACAATATTTCTAAATGTACACAAATATAAAAAACAAAAAAAAACAAAGCATAAACAATATAAAATCAAACAAATGATCCATACATAGCATACATGGGATATATATATATATATATATATATATATATATATATATATATATATATATATATATATATATATATATATATATATATATATATATATAATCAATAAATATAATATGTATATGTATCCATCTGTATACAAATAAATAAATAAAAATTGAAAAACATAGCATAAACACTATAAAAATAAAACAAATGTCAAATAAAGCATATATAGTGTATATGTATATGTAGTAGTTCTTATCATAAAGAAGAGTTTTAAAAATATGAAAAGAAGAGAGTATGTAACAAAGGTAAAGAAATTTTTTTTAAACCAAAATCAACTTAGGGTTTATAAAAAAAGGACAATACTTAAACAATATAACAATAAATCTTGATCAAAGTTAAAAAAGGGGACAAAAAAGACATACCTGTCGATCGTTACTCTCAATCGAACAACAGTCCAAATCAATTGACATTGATTCACAGTGAGGATCGACTTGCTTAGAGTCGTTTCTCTCAATTGATGGATCAAATTAGTTAGGGTTCAATTTTTTTCTTTTCAGTTTTTCTTACACAATCAAATTAGGTCAAATGAATATCGATTTGGCTTTTAACAGACATACATATGTTTTCTACACGTGGGGTCCACCAAAGACTGTTTGGGAGAGAATTTTTCCTCCAAATCCACCTAATGAATGCCATGTGAGATAATACTTGACACATAAGTTTTTTTGTTTATAAGTCATCTGCTTGTGTGTATATTTTATTTAAAGTTAAAGGACAAAACGGTTTTTTTAATGATTTGAAAGAAAAATAATATTTAATTAGTTGAATGTAAAAAAAAAATTAGTTAAATGTAAGTTAATCTAAAGTCGAGCAATCAAAAAAGTATTTATCCCACAAATATAATAATGTGTAGGAGACTAGTAGTGTAGACAAAATTAATTTAAAGGAACAAAAAGGATCCTCTCCTCTAATTAAATTCTAAACTAAATTGACATATGTGGAGGATAATTCCGTCATCCCATCATTTTCTCTCTCCCTTGAGTCTTTAACTGCCGCTTACACTCTCTTCTCTCCTTAGTCGCAGAGCTTTCTCTATTTTTTTTCTCTTCATTCTAGAAGAAGAAAAAGAGGAATCTCCAATGGCTTTTGCAATCAAAAAGGTCAACACAATCACCCAAATCGTACGCCTCAAGCAAGTAATGAAACGCTGGAAAACCATCAGCCTCAAGCTCCGCTCGGGCCCCTCCGATTCGGATTCCGACTCCGACAGCATACCGACCCGGAAGCGCATACCCTTCGGATCCCTGGCCGTATACGTCGGCCTCGAACGCCGCCGTTTCGTCATCCCGACCCGGTTCTTGAACCTCCCCTTATTCGTCTCTCTCCTCGACAAAGCCGAGGAGGAGTATGGGTTTCAGAGCAGCGGCGGCCTGGTTTTGCCCTGTGAAGTTGATTTTTTTAAGGGGGCGTTGAAGCTTTTGGAGAGAGACGAGCAGAGATTTGGTGGGATTGGGTTCGATGAGTTTTTGAGTATGTTTTCGGATCCGGGTCTCGATTCGTGTAAGGATTCGATCACTGTCCGTCATGGGTTCACTCCCCTGTTACAGAAAATTAGGGTTTAAAGCTCAAAATTAGGGCTAGGTTTTTTTTTCCTATTAGGAAGTATATTAGAGTTTCAACCATCCTTGAAGCCATTGCTGTTTTTATGATATGCGTGATGGGAATCAATGAGATGATGTTGATTTATCCTACTCCCCTCCCCTTCATTTTATTTTCTGTTTTTTTAAGGGTTTTGGGAGCATCAATTTACTCCTTGAAGCCTGCAACTGATGATGATGATAAGTATTCTTAGTTTTAGATTAATGAAGAAAAAAAAAAGTTTTAGATTGTGAGGTTATGGATCCAATTTTTTATATAATATTAATATTCTTTTATGATTTTTCTTTTATTTTATTATATGTATATATAAAATTGTATTTATATTTATTGAATTTGAATATATATTATTATAATTATTTAATTTATATTATAAGTTAATGTCTAAATTATTTTTAAAATAATTAATTAAATTAATTTGGATAAGATTTCTTTTTGGCTTGTTATATAGTTGTATTGAATATGATTAGGAGTATTATTAGGATATGAAATTAATCAAGTAAATTTTATATATAATATTTTTAAATTGATCTCAAGTCAATTTGGTGATTTAATAGCTCAAAAGTTTTATTTTAATTTTTTATTATTACTCAATTTTTAATGACAAATGGGTATATTGTATCTTTAATAATAATTGTGTACTAAAATTTTGCGAAAAAAAATAACAACATAACTTTTGAGTTGATTTTTAGGCATTTCAAAATTATGATTAATTAGAAGACATGAAAATCAACAAAAATAATATATATATATATATATATATATATATATATATATATAATCGTTTATCGAGTTATTGAAGTTAGACTCAGTATGAATCAAAATGACTCAGTACTACTCACATGTCATTACCATTATAATGTTTTTGAAATATTATACAATTATATATCAAATTTTAAATAGATAACAAAAAAATAAATATATCTAATTTTAAAAGAGTCTTGTTATGTATTGTGATAAATTTATGTTGAATTATAATTTCATTAATAAATGGGATGTGTAGGAATTATAAGAGGACCTCAATTATTACATATGTCTCTAAAAAAATTTATTATTAATACATATCCACATAACTTACAATCAAAAAATTAACATAAATATTCACAATATATATTATTTTTCATTTTAAAATAAACTAGTTTAGTGCCCCGTGCTTCGCATGGGTTTGTTTTTCAAAATAGCATAATTTTTAATTTCTTAAATATAATAATTATAAAATATTTTGTATAATCTTACAATATTTTATAATTTTACAAATTAACTTACTATTGCTATTAGAATGTATACAATTTTTCTTGTATAAGACGAAATAGTATAATTAATGAGTTAAATGAATCTTATAAGGAATAAATCATTGTAGAATACTAAATTACTATTATCATAAAATTGAAACTAATATTTAATCATGCATTAATTTATTTTGAGATACATATTAAGTGTTTTGATACTAATTACTATTTAGTTATATTATTCTTTTATATATTTTTAATATATAGTCATTTAGGAATAAAATTGAAGTAAAATAATGAGTTGTCATTATGATTTTTAGTTTTAAAATTAGTTAACTAAATTTGAATCACTAATATATAATTAGAATTAATTTAATAATATTAATAAACTAAAATTTCCAATATGAAATATAATTGGTAATTGAAGTTTAATCATTAAAATATTCTATAATATATATATATAATACTTATAATCATTATTTATTCATAATACTTTTTTTTTATATTTTCGATGTATAGTTATTTAGATACACTTTAAAGTTGAGTAGAACCCTAAAAAAATACTTTTCCTTTCTATTTTTTTCCCTTCTCTTTTGTACATTTAAAGGTATTTTAATTTTAGTTAAATTCTAGGCCTGTTTAGAATAAATAAAATTAGATTAAAAAGGGTTTTAGTAGCAGTTAAGTTATAAACATTGATATACCAAAGTAGAAGGCCAAAAATGAAATTTTGTCTTATTATATGTATATAGATATAGACATCTTATTATTTGAGTTAATGACATCTTGAATTGAAGACTGAAATATTACTTTCTCTATTTCTTAATATATATCATTTTAGAGTTGTGCATAAATATTACTCTCTTTAGTTTAAGATAAAAGTCTTAATGGACTTTTCACGCATATTAAAAAGAAGAATAAAATAACAAAATTGTCCATAATAATATGTCATTAATTATTTTCAATATAGGTGAGAGAGTGACTTTCTAACTATTTAATTCAAAATATTCTCCCTCCATACTTATTAAATATAGAGAAAAAATTAGAATAAAAAAAGTATAAGATATTTAATGATACAGGCATAATAAGAAAAAATATGTAAAAGTTTGGTTATTAAAGAAAAGTAGACATTTAACATGAGACCACCTAAAATAGTAATAATGACTTTTATCATGGGACAGAGGGAGTAAGAAAATAATTGTATAGTATTAAATATAATATCAATTGTCTGTATTATATTTGTATTGAAAATAATAGTGTTATTTATTGAGCAAAAAATAATAAATTATATTTAATACTTAGATAATATTTAAAACTAAATAACTAATACTTAATTAAAATTCTCAAAAGATAAATATTAATAGACACAAATATTTTTTTAAAACGATATTTAAAAAGAATGGGGTAGAAGGTTTGTACGAGAGTTGTTGGGTTATGAATTAATGATTTGTGGTCGGTTACCATCCGACTAGCAGTAGTATTTGATTCAACAACATTTGTTATCTCAATCTTTCAAGTGGCATTGAAGTATTGGAATGTGATATGTAGTCTTCTTCTTCTCCTTTTTTTTATTTAAAAAAAAAGTTTTATTTAATTATTTTCTTATTCAGTTTAAATTTTAAAAATAATATGAATTATATAATTTATATTATTTTCATATTTATAATATAAATTAGAGGAGAGGAATTTTTTTATAAAAAAAACTTCCCTTTACATGTGATTTATTTTTACACCGTAAAAGTAAAAGGAGAGATCTCAACCACTAGACTATCATTTTTGGTCTAATAATAGTAACTTCCTAAGCCTATTTTTTTTATCTGTTTGACATTTTCTCCCAATATTAAAGTGTGAACAAGATGAAAAAAAAAATCAATTAATACTAAAATATAATAAAATGGAAATTAAATTAACACGACAATAAAGATGACCAATGGGCAATTTATATTATTTTCATATTTATATAAGATATACTTTTATCTAAATCTTTTGTTGGCATAGCTGTCCCTTAATATATGCCGTTTACAAGAATTAAGAAAATAATTGTATAACATTAAATATAATATTAACTATCTATTATACCCTTAAATTCTCATAATTAAAGTATCTTATTCTCTCTCATCTGTAACATTTTTTCATGAAGGATAATTTTGAAAAGATTGTAGTTAATTCTCCTAATTATATAAAATAACAAATAATTAGAAAAAAATAAAATCATATATATTAAGGGATTGAGGGAGTATTATTTTTCATGCTTAATTATCCCCCCCCCCCCCCCCAAAGTAAAGAAATGGACATGCCTTAATTTTAATTATTGGAATGAAGGCATGCTTGGTGATGGCAGTTCGTTCAACTCACTGACTCAGCTTCACCATATGTTTATTTTTCTTGAATATTAAAATTCGATATATAAAATAATAAAAAAATTACTCATTGAAATGCGGCTTATACAAACTTTATTAGTTAAAAAAATAAATAATTAAAATAGGACTATTTCAGGGTATTTAATTTATAGAGTCTTGAAGTCAAGCATTAATTAATTAACGCACAATGGCTTAGAATCTCAAGCGCTGCGTTTATATTTAAACATTGCGCTTGTAAATTAAATAATTAAAACAAATAAAAATTGGACCTTGTTTTTGTATGTGAAATTACAGAGTCACCAACCAACCCCACATTTTTATGGGAGTAGGTGTTTGTTGCTTGCTCGCCTCTTTTTAATTTTAAGTAGAGTGAAGTCAAAATTTAAAACGCGTTTAAACACATCCAACACACTAAATTAAATTACTTGTAATACCCAAGCTAAACGCTATGTTACAATTATGCAACCCTTCAAACCAAGTTAAGTTAATCAGAATAGTTAACCTAACATTTAAGTGTTTGTTTTAAGATTAAGTGATCATGTGAAATTTTTGACAAAATTCAGGCGCTTAATTGCATTTTATGCTAAATTAAAATTATACAAAAGCTTAAAGTAGTATAGCGGCGGGGTCACCTTGTAATTTATTACTCCATTAAAATAATTTTCTCTCTCTCCTCCTTCTGGAGAGATCCAGAGTGCGAAAGAACTTTCTCTTACGTTCACCCGCCATAGCATATAACTAATATTCTTCCTCAATTCTAATCGTAATAGAAATATAGAAGCTCAGAATAATTCGATTCACTCAATTTCTACTCTACTGAATACAAAAAAGCTAGCTTTCATCAATTGGATCAAGAAAGAAAGGACTAGTTATTTGGTTTTTAGGTCTTGGAAGGGATTGTTTGTTGATGATGATGATGGCTTCAAAGATGAAGAGAAAGGAGTTGGAAGAAGTGAATGATGACTTCTCTGATTTCTCTCTTTCTTCCCCTGCCAGAAAAATCCGTCGTCTCGTATGTTACTACTTTCCCCTCTCTCTATATCTCTATATACATACATACGTACGTAAATACATTTCTGTTTAGCTTATGTATTTAGTTGGGGATTTTTTTGAAACAATTTAGTTGGGGAATTCTTTTATTATGGATTTAGTTTATCCCCTTCCATTTCATGAACTGAAACAAACGGAATCTCTGGAGACCTTTCTCAGAATTCGGCATTCAAACGGCCTCTAGTATTACTATATTCACGCAGTTTTTCTCGCCCTATATGTTCGTCTATATATATATACTTTTTAATTTTTTAGAGTGGATTTGTGAAACCCTAAAATTTTAAATTGATACGATTCTGATTATCTTTTGAAAACAATAACTATGATACTACTTTATAGTTAGTTTACACAATTTTTATTGTTGTTCGTATTAATACTAGGAAATTTATATACATTTGATATTTTCACAAGATAGTGTAGAGTCCATTTATTATTCACATGAGGAGGTAGGAAATCTCATGGACATATCACTTTCTTTTGCTTGGTAAAAAATCAATTCCCTAAAATTAAATAATTTAATATTGATATTGAATTTTAAGATTTCACGAATTAACTTCAAAAAGTTGAACCTAAAATTAGAACAGAGGGAGTATATGAATATCTATATCTGATGTTGAAGTGTTGATTTTTATTTTTGGGGAAATTATTTATATGATGACTAATTTATGGCGAATTTGAATTGTGACTAACGTGGAACTACAAGTGATAAGATACAATAGTAAAATGTAGGTCCCCTTCTTTATTATTTCATATCTCATGTGTCCACAAACATAAATTTGTAAATCAAATTGCAACGCTCTTTTTTGTCTACAATGGGAATGTCTTATATTTACTAGATGTGTCGGGTTGTTTTCATCTTTTTTTGCTCCATCCGGTCTCAAAAAAGGACGAGTAAAGTACAAATTTCACACATTAAGAAAAGCAAAAGTAGAGGCAAGAGAGTGAATAAAGTTCCAAATTTCTCCCTAGTGGTCCCACAAGATTCATAAAGTAATGAGTAATTTATTTTTATATTAATGGACCCTACTAAATGATAAAATTATCCAATTTTATCTCTCGTCCTTTTGGGAACAAAAATAATTGTACTTGAGTCATTCTTTTGAGGACGGACGGAGTAATTTTTAGGAACTTAATGAAAGGGGATATGTGATTGAAGCACTTTTATCTTTCTTATTTTTTTTTCTCAGCATCGAAACATGCCCTTGCTTTAATTTGTTTAGTGGCCAATATGTGTTCCGACGTCTTATAGGTTTAATGGTCTCAACTTGTTGTTTAGGATGCTGAGTTGCCACCAATAATGGAGGAAGAGGAACCAGAGATTTTCCCTGTATTTGAGCAATCCATTTTGCCTCGAGAAAATGTGGGAGAAGTTAGAGGAGGCGGTGGCAGAGAGCCACTGATTACCGAAGAATTGCCGCAGAAGAATGAAGAGAGAGCTATTGTTCTGTTCAAGTCCATGAATAATATGCCTTTTCTGCAATCTCCTTCTGCATTCTCTGTCAGTTCAGACATTCTTGCAGGGTTGAAAAGTAAGTTAACTATTGTCCCTCATCTACTCTATTTTATTTTGATTGTAATAATTTAATATTGATTCTTTATTTTCTTGTGTGTAATAAGAAGTAAACTTCACATGTTGTGCAGATAAAGTTCCATGGTCAAAGCAGTCAAAGCTACTGGAAACTTCAGAGGACAAAGCAGAGCGGCAGGACAAGATATTAGAGGTATCAAATGAATGCTTGGCAGTTGTTCCCTGGGTCCAGTATCAGCTACCTCCCACACAAAGGACACTAGTTGAGCAACCAGATGTTAATGAGATGATGGAGGGTGAAGAAATGGATACTACTAGCATGGATATAGAGGATAACTATACTGGCATTGAACAAAGGCCAGGAAGTGAATTTGGTGGAACAAGTTCTAGTGAAGGTGTACATCAGTGGCAACAACACTGTATGGTGTCGCAGCTTCCCCAGAATGCATCACCTCCTATTGTTTGGTTTCGGTGACTCAACTATGCTTTAGTTTGAATCTTGTAGTTTCATATTATGAATCTTTTGTTGTTCATTAGCTCTTTCTCCATGGTGGAGGGTTTAGACCAGAGCTCTGCAGTAGGTGTTCGATGTGGTGATTCTGGCCTTTGGAGATGGGAATCATATTTAGTGCTAGCTGATGTGGTGAAGCTGACCTTTTGGATATGAGACTGGCGTTTAGTGCTAGCTGTACTATGTTATGTTTAATAGAAACGAAACCTATATATAGTTGGTGGTTTCTGTTATGGTACTTGTTCTTAGATGATGGTTTATTAGTCTATATTTTTTTAAAAATTATTAGCAACCAACTCTGTTGTTTAGTACTTTTTTTGTAATTTTGTGTTGGTTTGGGGGGACTGGTACTTGGAAATTCGTCTTTGCATGTGTATGATTAAGGAATCTACCACTGAGATAAATGCAGGAAAGTGTCTTACATAAATAGAAATGAAGACTTTGTCAATTTAGTGAGAGCCCCTTGATAGGTCGATTGGTAGCTATTGAAAGGCAAGTAGTTCAGAGCAAAACCTCAAGCATACACTTTCCGGAGGCATACATTTGGGCACAAAACTATTCATTTAAAGTTTGCCACCAAACTATTCATTTAAGGGTAATTTTTGAGTGTCAAGAATTTTTGGATGTTTTTATTGAAAATGTCTTATCGTCTTTCTCTAGCAGAAAATACAGTATTCTGATGAAGTGCACCATTAGTTTCTATTTGTGTAGTCTTGCTTTAGTAAGAATAGGAAGTGGGGTTTTGAAATTCAAGTCAATTACTTACTGTCCATGTTAAAGGAATTAAGGAATCATGTGAAAATATTCAAAAGATGGTTCACATGTGCAAAGCAAGAGTAGCTCATATGTAATTGGCAAATCCAAGATTTTGGTATAAAGAATGCCCTTGACAATAAAATACAGAAAAACTTGGAATTCATTGAATTAAATTAATTTACTTTACAAAATGAAACCCTCATTAATCTTGTGTAGATAGTTTCTCGATTTTTTCCATACATATAATAGCATTGAGGATGTCAATACTTTTAAGGGAGAATTACAACAAAATCAGCATGAATGTTACCATACCAGAGTGAGTATAGGAATAATGTATCCTTCTAAGTCTTCTCATTTCATACATCTATCCTTCAAGAATATGGACTACAGGGTAGCTGAGTAGGAACCCCATGGGGGGAAAAGTTGATAAGCTATTGTAGGTAAGGCATGCATAGAATTCTCAGTCTCCTGAGACGTATTTTTTCTGTTCATAATACTTCTTCTCACTCGCTTCCTTCCTGGCATTGCGTTTCTGCAAAGGTGGCCGTGCATCAGTTCCGGCACTTAAAAATTCAGAAAGATCAGAAAAATTCTAAACCAAGTTATAAATTTTAAAAGTATGGAGTATTACTTAAAATTCTCTAGCAATGTCAAACATGCATCAAGGACCCCATATTGTTTTTTCATCTTCCCTACCAAGTGTGCTTTAACAAGCAATTGCAAGAGAAGAAGGGATATGAATAAGCAAGGTAAGGAAGGGGAAGACATATAAAGTTGTGGGCCATCTAGCTAAAATTTATATTACAGCTCTAGTTCAAAATAATCTTATTTAGATATATGTCATGTTGCTCAAGTAATTTGCAAGAGCTTCAATTTGTTCAAAGCCATGTAACTTATTTTATTATTTATCAAAAAGAATAAAAAAATTACTAAATAGAAATTAGATTCCAAGGTCTTTAGATTTGATTCAGCTTCAAGTCAATTACTTGACGTATACTAAGTTCACAAAAATATTTTAATAGTTATATTTGGACTGGACCCGCATCAGTAGATGGGAGGTCCTATGTTGATTTCATTTGTACTGAAATTTTTACAAACAATACCTATAATGCCCAGTGTCATTCCAGGAAAACAAGAGCGACAGCTTGTTCCTCACTAACGTAGATAGAGAGAGAGAGAGAGAGAGAGAGAGTACGACAATAAATTTCATAATTTTGTGTCCATTAGACCTTTCTTCTTATTCTCTTTTTATCTTCTCTTGCTTCATTCTTTCTTTCACCATTTTGAATTTTGTTTTCAGTATGTATGGGGTTGGGGGGTTACAGTTGGATTATAGGAAAGGGAGTTAAACCCAATCAACCAGCTAGAAATCTTGGCGCAATCATGCAGGTGAAGAAAGAGAGGAATATAGAAAATACCAAGTAAATCTCATGATTGGCAATGATTCTTTGAGCTACAGAAGTGGTAGTAATATCTTTTGGACTGTCAAGCATCCGGAAAATTCCCATGCTTTTGGGAACCACATACGGATCAACCTCCCCCTGCATTATGCAAACCATAATTTCAAGAACATTGTTCCAGATATACATATAGCAGCTGAAGGTAATTATTAATAACACATGTCAAACTGATAGTGCATCAACTTACATTCTGAAAAGAGTTGCTCTCAGAAACCGTTCCACGCACAACCAAAGAGATGTTAAAAGTTGTTATCTGTTTGATGTGAATTTAAAGGAACAAAATAAGAAAAAAATGACAAAGCAAAGAAAGGAAATAGCAAGTTTAAAAACAACTAGTAATAGCATCGGAGAGAAAAACAACAGCAATAAAGTTCTAAAAGAGATCAGGAAGTTTTAAAAATGATATAGAAAAGTTTGTCTATCCACGAATATATAGGAGAATGAAAGGTTTATATTAGTTTATGCTAAGAGTATCAATAAGAAAGTTATCAAAAAATATAAAATAATAAGAGCATCACATAGGAAAGCAACAGAATACAAAGAATGGAAGATGGACTAAATTATGTGTTCATGTTGAGGCTTTGTCAGAACTCTTCCCCCTATCAGATTCACCAATTTTGTTGCTCAAAATACACAATTTATTGTCCTAGTGATACCCGATACCAAAATAATGCTAACGCAGTAAATTACACGGAGAAAATAAGACAAGACTATTACGCTACACTTTAGTTTCAGACCCAATCAACCAATCCAGACAGTATAAATGCATTTTGTTTCTCTTTTGTTTCATCAAGAAGAAAAAACAGTTGAACATACACAAGGGGTTGGTGCAATTGTTAGATTCCACTCAAGACAATATTTAGCTTAAAATAAAATATATAGAATAGAAGTGAAAATTAAACACACCATGTCCTTTGTAACTTCCCAGGGTGCACCAATGATGACTTCATCTACGTACCGACAAGCTAGTACACTAAGACTGCGTTCATGAAGATGCATAATTGGAAAGTGACTTCCCCTGTACTCACTGCATGGAAAAGTAACTTCTTAGTTACTCTAATTCAACCCTGTCTTATGTATTAGGTGTGAGAAATCAGTATGAGATAATGATGATGAAGATGTTTCTTTTGCTGAGTTCATGCTGTTGCAAAATTAGTTTAAGGATGATAATATTTTGACACTTGATATGGTAATAAAATCATCGCTACTATTATTGTAATCAAAACCATCCATGCGTGGTTATAAAATAAATTGGTACCAATGGAAAAATTCATGCAATAAGTGGTCCATACCTGACAGTCTGATCTGAATATATACCAACAAGCAGAAAATCCCCATGTTGCCGGGCATTCTTGAGAATCTAAGTAAGCATAAAAGAGTCTTCATGGTGAACATATATAGCAAAATTAAAAAGAAGGAACTTCTACAATTCATTCAGAACTAAGAGAAATGTTGTAACAATATTAAAGGCTAAAGAATACAAATAGATTATTGTTCAAACTTTAATATATAGTGTTGCTTTTCAGTGTACATTTAGATGCCTCATAAACTGTGTCGTTACAAACAAATTTGAAGAATCAGACTCGATGCTTAATAATGTTCCCAGATGTATTGAAACACAAAAAAACTAAAATTTGGGTTGTTTTTTTTTTTTTTTTTTGGGGGGGGGCGCGGGGAGTGGGCGTGGGGGAGTCAGAATCCAACCTCAGAGAGTTAGATTCTCGTACACATAAAGAAATCAAGAAGTCAGTGTCAGGCATGTACCAGACCCAACATTTCATAGTCACTTTGAGACATGCTACTGGTACTTCTTTGACATTTGTCACATTTCGATGATTGAACTTAAATCCTTCCTGGGGGGTGGGGGAGTCAGAATCCAACCTCAGAGAGTCAGTGTCAGGCATGTACCAGACCCAACATTTCATAGTCACTTTGAGACATGCTACTGGTACTTCTTTGACATTTGTCACATTTTGATGATTGAACTTAAATCCTTCCTTTTAAATACCTGCCCAACACCTTTTGTGCACTTGTCTAAATATGACCAAGAGATCTGATGTATGACTATAGGCTATAGATCATAGAATGAGAAGCAAGTATAACTGCTCGGAGAAACAGGAAAATAATATCACAAGGGTAAAACGTAAAGATTTTACTAAAGTAAGAAGATTAAGGGGGGAGTGCAGTACAATATCAAGAAACTTGCATGCACATACAAATATATATTCCATCGTGTGCCTTGATTTACATAACATGGATGATTGATGAGTAATATAAACTATAGCTTCATGTTCTAGCCATTATGATGTGGTTATAGGGCTCAATTGTCCACCATATCTTGAACTGTCCATTGCAAGATCTGACACACAGGATTTAAAAAAAAAGAACCTTTCTCAAGACAGTGTTGCGGAACAACTTAACTACCGCAACATTTTTAATAACAATGTGTTGTGGAGGGGAAGTTGTCTTACTGTTAATTTGAAATTAGTAATTTTTTTCCTTCCGCAACAGTGTTAAGGAGGGTCTTATTTATTTTTAAAAAATTCTGATAGTCAGTCTTGCAATGGACGGTGCACGATCAAGTGGCAAGTTCTCTACAACCACCATTTATTATGAATAGCCTCCAGACACACACACACACATATATATATGTGTGTGTTATGCTATTTAGGATTGTCATATTGACATTTCATGTCGAAGTTGGTTGTAATTATGGTGCATACTTGATTGAATATCCAATACACCACAACGGTATCAAAATCTTGATGCCTGAGTCTATATGATTTTTGGATTGCCGATAATCATGAAAAAACCCATAGTTCAAGTAGATGGGGCACATAAATGTTAAATAATACTCCGTTTCTAAGATGTCAAAATTCAGTAGCATTGAACAACTTATGGCTCTAATTCAATGATCTTTCGACATAAATGTGAGTACTTGTTCAAACACGGAAATCACAAGTCAAAAATTCTCTCCTTTCTAATGTAATTTCTTCTTTCATCCAAACAAAAGAAAAACTAAAATCAAACACTGCGCCACGCCGCCACCATAAAATCCAATTAGAGAGTATGGTCGTTGCAACTTGGGCAGTAATAATATAGAGCATTTAATTTTAAAATGTCAAAATTGGAGATATGTTTGTAAGACAAATAAAAAGAGAATAATCATCGTTGAAGAAATGATAATTTCCCCAACACAACGGCATGTTGTTCTATTTATTCCAAGGCTTAAATATAAATTACTACCCTAAACTATTTCCCTTTTTCCACTTCGGTGATTGACCTTTCAATTTTTCAATTAGACCATTAAACTATCAATTTTTTCCACTTTCGTTCTATTGAACATGTCATAAATTAGTGACGTGGCGTCAGTGACTAGACGATTAGTGCTTGTGTAAAAAAAAAATCAAATGAGATTTTAACACTTGTATTAGATTCAAGAGCATGTAAATTAGTAACTCAAATAATAAATTAAAATAATAAATAAATAACAAACAACCTAATTTATTCCATCACTACAGTTCACGCAGCTACCCAAGCTGCCACCGTCTCTGCCCAGCTACTATTAGCATCTAGCTACCACCACCATTAAACCACCCACCACCGTGAACCACCATTAAACAAACCACCACCACCACCACCACCATTAAACCACCCACCACCACAGTACCACCACCATTAAACAATCCACCACCACCAGCATCTGAGGAAACGCACACTAGTAAAAAAAAAAAATTCACCACCACCATAACCCCATCTTGAAACCTCTTTTCACGTCACCGTGAACCATGCCCGTTAACTCGTATGAATATAACCATATTTTTGACATGCTCACAACCTTTAAATTTACAATCCCTTTTCGGATTTAGACTTTAAATATATATATATATATATATATATATATATATATATAATAAGTCAAAAAAACCCAATTTGGTGGATGGGATTGTGATGGATGCGGATGGTGCAGATCTGGTAGGAAATTGATAGATTCTCGATTTAACTCAAAATTCTGGTTTTGAATTGATCAATTTTATGCACCAAGACTTTATCAAATTTCGATTGGCGTAAAGATGTCGTTAGAATTTTCGATGGATCCAGCGACGACTCGAGAGATCTTGCTAGAGGAACCTCGCCAAGTAAAAAACGATTTCGCAAGAGCAACTTCGACCATAGCTGGATTCTTTGGATGAGGTAGGATTGTAGATGCTTCGGTCATGGCTGGATACTTTGTTCACCTATTTACAATTTGTTAATGGTGGACTTTATTTAGTTTATGTTAATTATATATTTGTTTAATTTATATTATTTGTGCAATTTGCTTAAATTAAGTAATTGTGTAGTTAATTTTATTTTTTATGTTCTTGTGTAGGTAATTTTGTTAGTGTAATTTTTTTTTACTTTATGCTAATTGTGTAAATTATTTTACTTTTTTACCCTTTTTATATTATTTAATTTGACATTTTTACCCTTAAATGTTTAAAAAATATGAAAAATCATTTAAATTAAGGTTTTCAAGTTACACATTAGCATTGACTAACTTAGTCAACGAGCCACGTCATCAATTTATGACGTGACATGGTCAATTGAATTGAAGTAAAAAAAATTAATAGTTTAATCACCTGATTGAAAAAATTGAAAGGTCGATCACCGAAGTAGAAAAAATGTAATAATTTAGAGTAGTAATTTATATTTAAGTCTTATTCTAAAAATTGAGGGATGAAATCAACTCATTTAAACCTCAAACAAAAAATCGAAATAGAAGGGAACAGAGGCATCTTGTCAATAGGCCTCTTCAAAGGGCTCTATGCAATTTGTATCTTCTGTTATCAATTTACCATGAGTTGGACTATGCATAGAATAAACTATCCTTAAAAATCAATGATACTATATATTTGTGGTTTTTCGCAACGAGTACACAGGCTCTCCTCGAAACAAGTACCCTAGTAGTCCATACACGAAGGCTCTTTATGTAAATCAAGGAAAATCAAAGAATTTAGCACTTTGAACTCAAGAGCAAGAATGTAATGCATCTCTTGGTCTAGGTAACTTGAGAAGTACTTCACTACAACACAAAACCACACATTAAGCATAAATCATAGTTGTCACGGCGCCACGACGAGTCATGGCGATAGCCGACTGCCTGGACGCCTAGGTAACAAGGCGACCGTCATGGCGTCCGTATGACGACAAGTCGTTTACAATGTACAATTTATATATTATTTATTTTACATAACTATATTAGCAATAAAATTTCATATACATTAAAACTCAAAACATAACACTATGGAATAACATTAAATATATTTTTAAATCCCATTGATAGTGTTATATAATATATATATATATATATATATATATATATATAGTGTATTATTAAATTAATAATTAAGTGTATATAGTATTTATTTTCAAATTATTTCATGCAACTATCCTACATATTAAATATATTTATTTTTTAAAATTAAAATATACATATTTAATTAAATATTATATTTTATTTAAAATATTATATATAGTTAATAATTAAGTGTATATAGTATTTATTTTTAGTTAATATCATAGTTATTTTTTATGTATTTATTTCATTATCATTAAAATTATTTTTTAGTATTTATTTTATTTTTATTATTTTTGTTTATTTAAATATATGTATATAATATTATTTTATTTTATCTTATTTTTTATGGTATCATAATTATTTAATTAATAACTATAGAAATTTATATAAATTTAATTATTTTTAATATATTATTTGTTGTTTATTTAAATATATATTAATTTCTTTTTAATATATATGATATATATTAGATATAATATTTTTATATATATATATATATATATATATATATTGTGAGACCCTAGATTTTATGAATAAAGGTTTAAATTTCTTGAAATATTTTTTTGAATATTATAGTGTGGATTTGATATAATGTTATAGTTGTGGGTAATATTTATAAATTTTGCAAAGTATGCAAGTTGTTATATAATATTCGATTGGTCAGGGAATATTCTTTTTGTCGGAGAATATTCGTACAACGGCGCAATCATTGGTGGACCCCACAACGGAATTATTGTCTGATTGAGAAAACGACAAAAATATTTTATAAAAATAACGGCGAAAGTTTTACCGTTAATACTGTTGAACTACTCGGTAGTAAAAGTACAGTAATACGCGTGGTTGCATAGTAGCACACGGTATTGATTATTGATGCTTACGTGAGAAGTCACTCAGTTTTGTTTATTATTTGGATTCTTATTTACCCATTTTTCAAAATAATCGGTAAAAAAATTATTTAAAGGTGGGGCCCATATGTGTTGAAAATGATTTTAGAAATGGGGGGAGAGAGTATACGTATGGGATAAGGAAGATATATATATATATATATATATATATGTAATGAGTATGTGGTGGGAGAAAAGGATAGGTGAAAATGATAGGTTGATGTTTTGGGTGGGAAAGGAGGGAAGTATTTTATATAGATATATATATGTTAGTGGATTTTGGTGGAGTATTGAAATGATGAGGGAAGTATTTGTATTTTTTATTATATATATATATTAGTGGATTTTGGTGGAAAAGTGGAATTGATGGATTGAGTATTAGTATTATATATATATATATATATATTATGTTTGAAAAGTGGTAAGAAGGTGGGGAGTTGATGTGGAATACGGGGGGAAGAAAAAAAATCCAAGTGGTGTATATTATATATGTATGCAGCATGTGTTTATATATATATAGTATATTTTATTTTTGTTGCTTTGCTTTTATTGGATGATGGTTTGAATTTAAGCATCTGTAAGTCTCAAAGTTTTTCTCCGTGAATTAAGCAACGATTGCATCCGTGGCTGCTATAATTTCGTCCGTCAAATTATCATTCGGTGCACCAGTGAACTGATGTTATATATATATATATATATATATATATAATATATATTATATTTTATATAAAAGATTTTGCTTTAATTATGGACCGTCCGATTAAAATAAATCAATCTGGACCGTTTATGGGTTAGTTACTATGCATTCCATTCTTCTATAAATAGAAGCTCATTCCTTCATAATTCTTACGAATTCATTGAAACTCTAGAGAGAGAAACTATAGAGAGAAAGAAGAAAAGTATTCTGCTACTTCACTACTTCTTTAATTAGTTCTTCTTTATACGGTAAGGGGTGTTATTCTTTCTTATTCATGAAGAGAACTGTTATTCCATTGCTTATTATTCTGTTGGAATAACATGTATACGCGGTTTACCCTATACTTGGTGACATTCTTCTATTATTCTGTTGGAACATCATGTCTGCGTTTTACACCGGACCTGATTCCGTCTTTATTATTATTCTGTTAAAACATCATGTCTGTGCGTTTTACGCCGGACCTGGTTCCGTCTTTATTATTATTCTGTTGGAATATCCTGTCTGTGCGCTTTACGCCGGACCTGGTTCCGTCTTTATTAGTACTCTGTTGAAATAACCTGTCTATGCGAAGTACCGCATTCATGGTGATTTCTTTTGTTGTTTCATTCTTTATTATACTCAGTTGATTAAAGTTTTGACTTCTATACTCCATGAAATTAGTGGAATATCCTTGATATTTGCGCTTCATTCAGTATCTTTTTATGAAAATATTCTTCTGAGCATTCTTGAATTTTACTCTACAAAGTAGTATCATGTTGACAATTTGGACATTATTAGTTCCTGAATAAATTTGAACTTGTTTTATTGAATTCTTATATCATTGTCATCATCCTCATGTTTATATTTTGTTGAAAGTCATCTATGGCATGTAGTGCATAGATGGACTTGGTATGATTATGACCAGGGATTATTCGGTGTAATCATAACCGTAATGTTACAAATGATGTGGAAAAAGTCCTCATTGGCCCGTAGTGCATTGATGGACAATTTTTGGTATGATTATGGCTATGGATTCTCTTTGGCCGTAGTGCAAAGATGAATTGTTTTATGGCATGATCAGAACCGTTGATGAAAACATGATTATCTTTAGGCATAGTGCATGGATAATTCGTGGTCGTGATACTAAAGAATATCCTTGGCCGTAGTGCAGAGGTGATTCGATGATGTGGATTATTTATTAAGCTGAGTCACAGCGATAAAAGTCATGAAAAATCTTTTAAATCATAAAAGATAGTAGATTTTATTTTCTACTTGACTCGTTTAATGGATTGCTGGTTCCGCTGCAGTTAAACTTGATGTCTATAGTATTTTATCAATTTAACATTGTTGAAGACTAATGATAATTTATTCCGCATTATCTTAGTCATAATATTTCTTACTGGGCTAGTTGAGCTCACCCTTTCTTTCACTGTTCTCTTCAAGAAATGAGAATATAGTTGGGACGAGTCGGAAAACGGAGTGATGGACCAGATGATAGCATTAGTAGTCCTCACTATTCTATGTAATAGTGTGATAATAATTGTAATGAGGACTCCTTTTGAGTATGGATACTCTCTAGAAGACAATATTTGTATTCAAACTCAAAATTTATGTTATGTCGTATTGTACACGACAGTTGAATTATTAAGTTGTATTTGAATTCTGTACCATGTATCTGGCGACTCAAGATGGGTGATGTATACCTATTTTGGGGGCGTCACATATATAAATAAATTTATACGTATATATAATTATATATATATATATATAAATGTATGTAATATTATAATGCAAAACATAAAGGCTATAATGTTATAATGCAAAGCCAAACAGGTATACTGTTCTAATGTTATAGACCCAATAGCAAATAAGACAGGCAGGAGGCTAAAAAAAAAAGGAACTGCGTATCAAGTAAAAAAAGGGAAAAAGGGAAAAGGGGAAAGCAGAACAGAAGCTCGGCCATACCTGCCGACCGCCGACCTCACTTTCTTATTCGCTCTCGCCTCTCGGTCAGTCGGTCTCGCCTCTGTCAGTCTCGTCTCTCCTCTTGGTCATCTCTCTCTGTTTCTTCTTCGCTCTCGCCTCTGTCAGTCGCTCTCGCCTCTCGGTCGATCTTCTGAGTTCAGTCGATCGATCGAGCTTTTCTTTTAGGGTTAGTTTATATTATTTATCTTCATGCGACGTCATTTTTTAAAAAACCTAGTTCAGATTTTTTGTCTAAGCCCAAGTCGCTCGATCAACCGGTTTGGCGTCCTAGTCGTCGCCGAACTGTCCAAGTCGGCGCCTTTTTTGTCTAGGCGCTCGCCTTTCCGTCAACGTCCAAGTCGTTCTCTCGCCTTATCTTTTCTGTACCGACTTGCCGACGACTTAACAACTATGACATAAATACGAATGTAATGTAGGAGTTGCAGCAACCAAAGGTAGGATTCAAGCTCACAAACAAAATTTGCATACTCAATAGAATAACAAAGAATAGGAGCAGATCAAATATAGGTGTTGTTCACAGAGATCATGCCCGAGTGCAACGATGTTTTGGCTGATCTGGGAAATACAAGTTGGAACTTACAAATATTGAGCCTAAATTAACTGCTTATACAACCTAGGTGAATCTATATTTGTGACTCTGCCAGCAACTCTGGATTCTTGAATTATGAAATAAATGCAAACAAAAAGGTAAGGCAATACTATACAAATTAAACTGTTTGAACAGGCATATAAGAAATAAATTGACCGCCAAGATATTTGTCATAACTAAACTTTAAGGACAGCTGCAAAAGTTCAAGCCAAGGCTCCCAGACGTACCTCAACATGTCCGGCATGAAAAAGATCAAATGCTCCATCGATGTAAACCACACGAGCATTTGGTCCAGGCCCCTGAAATTAAATAGAGTAACAAAGACTAAGCTTAAAAAGATATTGAGTATTTCTTTAACATTCAGAGGATGGGGAAAGATGGAAGAGAATAGCCTTGAGAGTCATTTCCATTCTTCAATCAGTCGTGTTATATGTGTGTCTGTGCGACTATAGTAATCAAACCACTTAAGCTATCATTTCTCTTTTTGACAAGTAAAACTGTTCAAGTTAACTCATACCACTATCAATACATAAAGTCTGTTTTTGACATCCTAAATACAGTTGCCCATAATCAGGATACTCTAAAAAAAACATACGACAACTATTTTATCCACGGTTAAAATTTAGGAAGTTACAAATTTAAGACCCCTAACATATGGATTGTGGTTAATGCTTCCAAAGAATCTTCAGTTACAACTTAACATTATTATACACTTTATGTAGCACATCACTGGTATAAGCAATTTCTTAAACCTTTGATGCAAATGTAAATCAATTTAATGAATGTTATACTGTGTCATTCCCAAAATGGATGAGATAGTTAATTTGGCAGGAAATTTAAGGGGAGAAAAAGTGGAACACCTTATTCCAATATTACCCTCCATTTAAGCTGGAAACTAAATTTGGACACACCTAGTGTACTCCCAGGTTAAGCCTCAAGGTGAACCCTACCATGCTTTGCTTTACACTATGGTGATTATGTTCCCCCTTCTTTAGCTTTGCTTCACACTGATGGTAAAATTCTCAGTTGTTAATTCAAAAGGCTTTCTAGTTCTATCTTTGCAGGATATGACTGACCTAATTTTATATGAGGAAAGTCCAAGTATAGAAAATATGAAGAAAAATCTTTAAGCATCCAAATGGGTAAATATATAACTGACACTGCAAGTATGATAAAAAAAATACGATTAAATATACCTTGCCATTTGAAAATTGCACAATTCGTCTAGACGTAGGAAGAAAATGAGAGATTTGGTGACTGGTAGCCCCCTTTTCGTCATTCTGAAGTTTTTTCATTTTATCAGGTTCACTGTACTGAGATGAAATATTGCTATCTTCACGTCTTTTTGATTCCTTAAGAGAAGCAAGTATCCTTCCTACAGATAGTATGCAATATAATTAATAAAAGGATAAGTTTCTCTTATATAAAGCTATTATTTTAAGATTCAGGCCAACATCAGCAAGCTTGCAGGTTAGAATATACAGCAGCCACTCTATGGAAAACAATCTAAATGATTTGACCAAGTCCAGCACCCCCGAGCAATGGAGATCAAACTGACAAATGTTCTTTTTAATGCATACAAAAGTAGAACATTAACACTTTCGGACTTATTGCCAGAAAGCTATATTCTTTGGCCTGTCAGTTAAATTTTGTTTTAAAACAAAAATATAGTAAATAATAAGAGAACTATACCTGCCAAAAAAAAGAACCAAGAAAAAGGAAATAGAAAAAGAATAAAAAAAATTGTAGTACCTACAATGTCTGTGCTGGAGACACCTTCAGTTCGCTTGATCTGCTTGTAACGACCAGCAATTTTTGCTAGGGCATAAGCATCAGTTCCATCTGGAAGTAGGCAAGGATCATCACCATGTATAATATAATCAATGTTATGCTCTTTGAAGAGGCGATTCATAAACTCTTCAGTAATCTCATAAGGAGCATCAGCTATAACTTCATCTACCCACTTCAATCCACTTACAAGAGCCATCCTGGAAAGAACTTCAAATTAGATCACAAGAGAAACAAGAATCATCTGTATGGAACAGGCCCACTTTCAAATAATCAAATTAATGAATTCAAGTAGTCAAATTAGTGAAGTGTCTACAAAAGTTTGAAACTTTGAATACAACACTGCTACTGAGATCTAGTCCAATTAGTTTAGGTGAGCAAGTTCACTCTCTTTGTTGCCATACCATGACGCATAAATGAGTACACAAATGAACAGACCTAGTTTTTTTTTGGGGGGTGGGGGGATGGGGGTGGGGGGCGGCAGTGGCAAATTTGATAACAAGTTTGACATGTACGATCCAAGTCCACCATTATCTGTTGCTGAATTACGTCAAATTATATAAGTAATAAGTGGATAAGCATGAGGAGTTCGTTATTCAAATATAAGAATTGTTATAAGTTCAAATGGTCAATTGAACTCGCATAAAAAATAGACCAAAGAAGGCTTAACCGAACTATTTTATTAAGGGAGGATTTCTTAAAGAAAAATTTGTATGAGTGGTGTAGCACTCTATTTTTCAATGCCATGTTGCCCAGCAAGAAAGGACAAAAGTATGCAACATGAACCCGATCTGAAGGATCCATTAATTGCGAGCAACACATTATAGTTTTTAAATATGATACATTCTGGCCATTAATAACAGTTTCCCGTAAGTGGTATATTATATGATGACTCAATTCAGCTTCCATGGACATATATAAAATTAAGATAAATAACAACCTCTTGGGTCGAATGGCAAATTCTATGAACTAATAGTATGCTATGTTGCCAAATTCACTAGTACTAGTCCTACCACAGTGAACAAGCCAAATAGTAATAGCATCATTCCCAAACAACAAGACATATACTCAAAAATAAAAACAGGAAATTTTTTTAAAAAAATATAAAGAGGGGGAAAATGTATTTAAGAAGTTTATGGAAATTTTTAGTTCATAATGTCATGTTTCAGCATATAATTAAGGTAACATACCGAAAAAGATACACTCTTATACCTCTCTTCCATAGATAACACAGGGGGTCCTTTGTTGGCTACGATCTGCTCATCACTCACGACTCCAACAACTAATTCATCTCCGAGAGCTTTTGCTTGTCTCAACGCATTTGCGTGGCCATAATGCATGAGATCAAAACAACCGTCCATGTACACCCGAACACGTTTTTTTCCATATTTTTTCTTATGAAAAAATCTCAAATCAGGGAACATGTATGGCAAATTAGGAACACTGATCCCAACAAAATAGCTTGTGGACAACCCAAGCAAGGCAGCAGTGAGCATTATACCACCAAATAGATGTGGGTGGTAGTATACCCCATCCCAAATCCAACTGTTGCTGTCAAATTCCATATGTTCACCCTTCTTATTCTTCAGGATCCCTGAAAATCTATTGGTAGGATCAGAGGAGACACAAACCCTGCAATATAATTGAGAGACAAAGAAAGATGTGCATACTCAGAGACAAATCCGAGATGAAAGAACTAAGGTATTCAAATTATATCCCCAAACATGAAATTTTAGCTAGATTCATAAAGCACACATTAAAAAATCCTAGAGAGGGGTGAGAGAGACATGCATAGAGGAAGCCAACCAAAATATAGGTAGAAGTTCAAGTAGATTGATTAATTATAAAATCAATATGTAAAGGTATAAAATATAATCCCAAATAATAAAAAAAATGATTTTTTAATCAAAAAAATCATAAAATTCTCACCACCCAACCAATAATAAGAGAGAGAGCAGTTCGTAAAGGAATCATAATATTCGGGGAAACAAGAGACGGGCATTTCAAAATATTAGGTTTCATAAAAGTAAAAAATAATTAATCTTACAGACAAACGCATAAATATAGATAAAATTAGGTACAGGTTTATCATGCAAATACCCAGAACGCCAAATCTAGCTGAGAAATTTGAGAACCCAATTCTATCAGGAAGAAGGGCAAGTAAGAGCTGAAAGAACCTGAGAAAGATGAGAATGGAATTGAGTCAAAAAAGAAAAAACGAAGAAATTGCAAAACATGATCTGGTGAACATTGAAGTTATCACCGGCCAGAAATCAAATACTTGAAGATCAGAAATGGGCATTTGTCAGATTGAATCATTTTTACCTTTTTCCGTTGGTGTTCGTGTGTCTCCTCTTTTCTTTGGTTTTTTCTCTCTCTTTCGCTGTGAATCGATTCAGAAGGATGTAAACGTATCAATCAATGAATTGATATATAAAATTAGAATTTATATATGTGGAGACAGAACCTTATTTATGGTTGTGAATGGACCAGATATATGAGTGGTGTCGACCAATCAAGCTACTACTTTTCTTGAAATTAATTCACTTTTTACTTTTCTTTTCCTCTCGTAAAATTTGTAAAGCTGATATTAATGTAAAGTTGTAATTTGTTTTGGGAGTAAGAGTATATTTGGTGCAATTGGAATGCATTTAAAAATCTTGTACGTCTTATTGCCGAATAGATAGATTAGATCCGGACACGACTGTTGCTCCGCGATGATACGGATTCGACCCGCTCCTACCTATCTCGGGACACCACAGCATGTCGGGAATAAAGGGGGCCATACTGGGTGTAACCACTCTCTTGGTTGGGGACTGTGTCGCCCTGCCTTTCGATCGATACACAGTTGAGGAGGCCGATCACGAACACTACAGGTGTGGGAGCGATCTTGGTCAGGGAAGGCTAAGACGGCGCCTAGGGCGCTTAATATTTTTACATGGTTCCTTTTCGCATAAAGGCGAGACTCGCTGTATGTTCATGTGAGAGAGAACCGTATAAAAATATCAAAAATACATATGAAAATATCAATTCCCTTTATTTAACTCGCAAATATAGACTTTGAGTCACAACACAACGTATAGGTCTTAAACGTAACACTACCGCAAACGGTATAAACACTAATACCGCAAATGGGGTAACCCAACAAACCTTAAATGTACTAATAATGTAACAAGTACTCCCTTCGTCCCATAATATATGACGTTTTAAAGTTTTACGGAAAACATTAAATATAGTATCAATTGTCTATAATACCCTTAAAATCTCATTTATTTTACCATATTTATCTCACTCTCTCTCATCTGTAACATTTTTTCATGAGGGATAATTTTGGAATGATTGTAATTAATTCTCCTAGATTATCTAAAAAGTCAAATAATTTAGGACAAATAAAATTACCTAAAACATCATAATACGACGGAGGGAGTAGCATGTAATGTAATTCCTTTGTCTCACTCATATGCTATTTTTTTAGTTTTTAATAATACAATCATATTATTCTTCAGGATCCCTGAAAGTCTATTGGCAGGATCAGAGGAGACACACACCCTGCAATATAATTGAGAGACAAAGAAAGATGTGCATACTCAGAGACAAATCCAATATGAAAGAACTAAGGTATTCTAATTATATCCCCAAACATGAAATTTTAGCTAGATTCATTAAGTACACATAAAAAAATCCTAGAGAGGGGTGAGAGAGACAGGCATAGAGGAAGCCAACCAAAATATAGGTAGAAGTTCAAGTAGATTGATTAATTGTAAAATCAATATGTAAAGGCATAAAATATAATCCCAAATAATAAAAAAATGATTTTTTTATCAACAAAATCTTAAAATTCTCACCACCCAACCAATAATAAGAGAGAAGTTCGTAAAGGAATCACAATATTCGGGGAAACAAGAGACGGGCATTTCAAAACATCAAGTTTCAGAAAAGTAAAAATAATTAATCTTACAGACAGACGCATAAATATAGATAAAATTAGGTACTGGTTTATCATGCAAATACCCAGAACGCCAAATCTAGCTGAGAAATTTGAGAACCCAATTCTACCAGGAATAAGGGCAAGTAAAGTCTGAAAGAACCCGAGACAGATGAGGATGGAATTGAGATTTTCAAAAAAAGAAAAAACGAAGAAATTGCAAAACATGATCTGGTGAACATTGAAGTTATCACCAGCCAGAAATCAAATACTTGAAGAGCAGAAATGGGCATTTGTCAGATCGAATCATTTTTACCTTTTTTCCGTTGGTGTTCGTGTGTCTCCTCTTTTCTTTGGTTTTTTCTCTCTCTTTCGCTGTGAATCGATTCAGAAGGATGTAAACGTATCAATCAATGAATTGATATAGTATAAAATTAGTATTTATATATGTGGAGACGGAACCTTATTTATGGTTGTGAATGGACCAGATATATGAGTGCTGTCGACCAATCAAGCTACTACTTTTCATGAAATTAATTCACTTTTTACTTTCCTTTGCCTCTCGTAAAATTTGTAAAGCTGAGATTAACGTAAAGTTGTAATTTGTTTTGGGAGTAGGAATATATTTGGTGCAATTCAAATGCATTTAAAAATTTTGTAAGTCTGTTGCCGAATAAATAAATAAGATCCGGACTCAACTGTTGCTCGGATTCGACCCGCTCTTACCTATCTCGGGACACCATAACATGTCCAGAATAAGAAAGGACATATTGGACGTAACCACTCTCTTGGTTAGAGAGTGTGTTGCCCTACTTTTTGATCGGTACACAGTTGAGGTCCTTGAGGAGGCCGATCATGAATCGCTACAGGTGTGGGAGCGATCCTGGTCAGGGAAGGTTAAGACGGCGCCTTGCATATGGGTAGCAAAAAGGCGTTCCTTCTCGTGTGAAGGCGGGATTCACTGTATGTTCATGTGACAGATAATCGTGTAAAAATATCAAAAATACATATGAAAATATCATTTCTCTTTATTTAACTCGCAAATATAAAGTTTTGAGTCACAACACAACGTATAGGTCTTAAACGTAACACATTAAAATCAGTGTAGCTCTAAACAGTATAAACACTACTACCGCAAACGGGGTAACCCAACAAATCTTAAACTCAATTTAATGAAATGATTATATGTAATAATTTTGTTATCGTTATATGACAACACCCATTATTAACAATAACTAGACATACACTTAAAATTATTTCATTCAATTTTTTATTTTATTTCTTCAATCCAAATTATATTTCCTACTGCGTTCCCACCTTCACCGTTTCCAACCTAACTTGCATATCTTCTCGAACATTGAATACTCCTTCACGTCTTTATCCTCTTACTTCTAGACGAAAATGTTCTCCCTTCACGCTCAATACTTGTTCATCATTTTGGGCGGTGGCATAAATAGTGTGAACTTTCAAAAAATTATTCTTCCAGTTTTAACCTTTAACCTTGTATTCTTTGAGACACTTATATCCCTTAAATAATAAAATACTACCTCAAGTATCATTTACCAAGTAAAATTTATTTGAAATTCCATCGCTACCCTTTTATGAGAAATTGAAAACTATTAATACAAGGGAGAGAATTTCTTGGGACAATAAGAGAAGGTAGGGTAATATAGGAAAGTAAATAATTTATTCTCCTCGAAAGTTGTAATCGACAAACTTTTTGAAATAATTTTTTTATTCTAAAACGACAATCTTTTAGCAACGAAGGGGTACCTTTTCTCGTTGAAATCGCCATATCTATATTAATTGAATAAATATTGAAATAAGTATTTTTTTAGCCACGTGTCGTTGTCATATCATCAATTTTTTAATGTGAAACTATCAATTTAAATGTTATTAGAAAAAATTAAAAGTTTGATCCTCTAATGAAAAATTTTGAGAAAACAATCCCCAAAATAGGAAAAAATAAAAGTTTAATCCTTTAATTGAAAAAATTGAGAATACAATTTCCAAAGCGTAAAAACATTGAAATTTTAGAGTATTAATCCATATTTAGACATATAAACAATAAACATGCATGTCAAAAAAAAATCTCATGCACAAGAGTAAATTAAGAAACATAAACTTTTATACTAGCCCGTGTCTTGCACGGGTTATCTTATAATAATTGTATCAATTAAAATTAAATAAATTTATATCAATTTAAAATTTATTAAACCGTCGTTTGATTTTAAAAATTAAACTGTATATCTAATTTTAGAACATTATAGCTAATGCTAGAGATAAGTTTAAAAGCATAAAGTTATGGTGAAGACTTAACGCTCTATTTTTGAGTTTTAAAATTGACAGGAAAAAAATGAAATAGACGGAAAATTTAAGTTTTTCCCTAATTCATATGTTTATGAGTTTTTTAATAAACGAAAAATAAAAGAAAACTTGACCACTTTTTCTGTCAAATTTTCCGTCCAAAATTGGCCTGATTTGGACGGAAAAGAATTTGGAATAAGTAATATTTTTATAATTCTCATATTATCCTCAACTTTTAATATAATAAATTTTAAATTACAACTCATGTCCTCAATTTTAAATTTTTTATTTTTTTATATTAAAAACTCAGAAACAACGCAAAGGAAAACTTCAAGTTTTTTATTCTTTTCTTTTCTGTTCTAATTTAAGTTTTCTATTCTTTTCTTTTTTGTTCAAAACTCAGAAACAGAGTGTAAGAGTAGTCGTTTTAAAAATTACAAGTTTGCTTTTAAATAAATCCTGTTTATGTGCATTTTTAATTAATTATTATAAAAAAACTCTTTTGGTGAATGGATCCACAGGCGAAAAGGCCCATACTAATACTGCTACACATAAAAAAGGACAACCTAGGCCGGTGGTTTGTCAAACCCAAAAGGCAAAAACCCAACCCGTTAGTTAAAAACAGCAGATTGGCTGGAAGCATCTTCTTACCCTGAGAAAGCAGGGTCAGCTTAACGTCCTTGACTCGCGGGTCAGCCATTAACACCTCGTTGTTTGACTGTTTGAGTTTATAGAACTAAGTTCTCTCTCCCCTTCTGCAGGCATGTCTTCTTTCTCAGCTTAAAATTCATAATGATAGGTCATGATAATTATTCGAAACCCTAGTTATCTTCTTATATATATAATGGTCGTTAATTGAATATATATATATATATATATATATATATATACATATTTTGCAGAGATTTGAACTCGGTGACAATGGCGTTGAGAATGATCACAAGGAGTTTAAGTGGTAAACTGTTACCCATCTTCACTCCAGCTTCTATGTTGCACTCTCATGCTACAAGTTTTGGTGAGTTCATCTAATTTTTTTATTTGACATTACAATTTTCAGAATTAAAAGATTACTTTTTGATGTGATTCTTTAATCATTCCTTTTGAATTCGTTTCTTGTGATCACTGCATTTGTCTAAATATTCTTGTAAAGTACAATAATTTTTAAAGTTAGTCACTGGAATAATTGAGAAAACAGAAACAAAAACTGTAGCCCTTAAGATTTTATTTTTCCCGTCATAATAAGAGAATTGTTAGCTATCAATGACTTATCTTTACTTTGCAGGTCTATCTTTTTACTATGATGCTAGTTTTCATGCTATTAAGTGTGGCGAATTACTAGAGAAGGCTGAAGTGTTCAGATAATTGAGTGAAAATATATGCTAATTAATTAGTGTAATTGTCAGTTTTTAGGTCAACTCATTTCAACATGAATCATCTTTGCTCCAACTACTTGGAGTAGCATGCAGGATTCCTCTTTAGTTGTTTACTTTGTCTATGATTGCTATACCGTTGTGATTCTAACAACGTATTAAGCATATTTGTAGTTTGCATATACTTGGTGGTGTCTGGAAATTTATATATTTTTAGGACTAATCTAGTTTCGATAGTCCCTTTTCTTTTACTTTCAAATGCTGCCACATGGAAATATGAGAGCAACATACGTGTCGTAGAATCTGAACAAACAATGGGAAATAACTAACCAAAAGAAGAGATGCCCCTTACTAGTTTATGAAAATCTTATTAAGATTGAAAAATTCGTTTTTTTCTTATTTCATGTTTACTTATTACGGTTGAAGTTGACTAGTAGCCTGCTCTTGTTGATTGAACACATTATAATTATAATTGGAGATTTTGATCTCCCAATTTACATCTGTTTTACATCTTTAGGATTTAAAGAAGTACGGGAAGAAGAAAAGAGCCAAATGGTTGGTAATGTCTTCACCAGTGTTGCTTCAAGCTATGACCTTATGAACGATTTGATGAGTGCTGGACTACATAGATTATGGAAGGAAAGGTTATATCTTTTTAGAGATATGGCTTGATATCTTCTAATTTTCAATGTCATGGCTTGATATCTTCTAATTTGCAATAGTATCACCTTCTGTCTTCTAACAATGATTTTTTTTGTTTCAATTGATTTTTTTCAGATTGGTTTCCAAATTAAACCCATTCCCCGGAATGAAGCACCTTGATGTGGCTGGCGGAACAGGTTAGATTATTTTATTTGATCTTTGTGTTTCAGGTCTGCAGTCTGTAGCCTGTAGGTATATGGCTATACGGGTAGATAATACAATGAAGAGAGCACGAGTGTGCAAGTAACATATAATTTCTGAATGATTGTTATTGTTTATGTTATTTAAAAGTAAAAGAAATGACCTTTTAACTGCCCGACACCTGAGAAATGAAGAACTATCTTTCATTTAACCCTACTACAGCTATTTATCTTTTTATAAAATAATTGTCTTGTACCAGATTTTGCAGCCATTTTCTTGGAATCTTGTGACACGACACTTTTTTTTTATTCTCACGTGCTTTTATATATTTCTTCATTGAATAAGAATTTTGGTTGTCGTGGTGGATACCGTTTTGATCATTGTTTCAAGTGCCTTTATGAATTATTTTTTGTGGCTTGAGTTTAAATTTCTCTCATTTTTCAGGGGATGTTGCTTTCAGGATCCTAGAAACTATAAACAGTGGTAGATGTAGAGCCACACAAAATATGCTTGAAGATAATTTACAAGAAAAAACAGAGATATATGTATGTGACATCAATCCAAATATGTTGAACGTTGGTAAAACGCGGGCCCAAGAGAGAGGTATTGTATAAAGAGTGAGCTGGAAATTCTTACTTGGTGTTTTTTCTGGATGATGAATCTGTTCCTGTTACAAATTAGATATATAATCTGACTTTTGTAGGGCTTGGAGAAGATGGATCTCTTATATGGGTTGAAGGAGATGCTGAAGCACTGAATTTTGAAGATGATTCGGTGGATGGTTACACAATTGCATTTGGTATTAGGAACGTTACTCACATAGAGAAAGCTCTTGCTGAAGCTTATAGGTAAATATGCTCAATTTTTAGCAGAAAGCCATAAGGTTAAATTATCAAAAATTACTGAAATATGCCAACACCTTATTACTACCTTTATCTGGGTGGCGTGTACCTACGATAACTTGTTTCATTACACATGAAGTTTTTATTGATGTAAATTATTGTCCCAAGCTTAGTAGTGTTATAATTAAATAAATAACTTTTTATTGTGCCAAGCCTAATAGTTATTGTCCAAGGTGACAGTTAGTAGATTTAGTCCTCAATGTGAAACCTGTAATTTGCATCTTACGCATATGAATATAGGATAGAGGGGCTGAGGACTTTACAAAGAATCCACTGAGAAAGGGTTTCCTTGGGATTAAAGATTGCTCCCTTGGTACGTTTGAATTATAATTGGTTGATTTGTCTTTTCTCTTTAAATGTTTTAAGGGGAAAAAGGAAACAATTTAGTGTTTGATTTATGCTGAAGAAGTTTTTATTTGAGGAGAAAAAATAACCCCGCAACAAGAAAAAACTTCAATTATAAATTGTGTAATGTTCTTTACAAAGTACAAGTAAAAAAGAAAAAATTACAAGTAAAAGACTTACTTTTTCATGCTTTTTTCCCCTTTGTTCTTACTCACAAGCATTCTAGTAGAATTATGAACACTTATACATATGCATTTTGTATATGAATTTCAATATTTCCTTTAATAGAGATATATCATATATGAATATAATTCTGAAACTTTGGTTTTATATTTTCCATTAATGTTACATGAGGTTATAGTTTTGATTTGTTTCTTAGGGTTCTTAAAAGGGGTGGACGATTTCTTTGCATTGAACTGAGCCATGTCGAAAATCCAGTTTTCAAGCAGTTGTGAGTATTTCGACACTATGCTTTACCCGAGAATCCATACATGATTTCACTTTGTAGTTTTTGAGCAGTTGAGCATGTTACCACTTTATTGCCATTTCACTAAAGGATTTTAAAAATGGTGAACATGTGACATTTCATCCGATTCCTGGTCTTGAAAATTTAATCCCACATGTTTGGCAGATGTCTCTATCAATTATCATCCTCCATGAGTTCAATTATTATGGCCTTCTCAAGCCTTAGTTTAGTGTTTTTAAGTGAATGTAGACTTTGGCTGTTCTTTTAGAGCATATTTTTTTCTCTATTTGTTGTGTGCTATTTCAAATTATTGTTTCGTTGTGTTGTGTTGTCAGGTTCAGTTTAATTTACCTTTTCCTCTTTGTTATTACACTTAAAGATTCGTTGCTTACTTGCTTCTTATTCTTTTCCAGGTATGATTATTACTCGTTCTCAGTGATTCCAGCCGTAGGAGAGCTAGTTGCAGGAGATCGTGATTCTTACCAATACTTGGTTGAAAGTATTCGTCGTTTTCCCTCTCAGGTATGATCTTTGTATTGAACATAAAAAAATTCTACTGTTCCCAGAACTATAGTTGAGGCTTAATGGAGATCCCTAGACAGTTTGCGCTCTTTTACATCTCCCTATACTACGCTTGACTACTGCCTAGGGAATTCGGATTTAAATTAAGTTAACTAACAGTAACTTTTATAAAAGAATTTCTAAAAACCGATGTGTTTGGGAATGAGATGGCCGCTGATGGGGTGAGGGGAGGTTCGGAAAAATAATTAGTTGGAAGTTGGACTCATTGATATATGTCATGAACCAAAAACACGTACCTTAGTTATTCTGTGTGAACTCGGGAGATACATGAAGAAAACACGTATCTTTTATTATGAACCGGTAAAATCAAAGAACATTAAATTCATATGGGCTTTGATATTGCAAACAATATTTTAGATTAGATACTCTTTATCTTTACTTACAGCGCTCCAGAACACCCATGGAGGATATATTCTAAGATGTGGCCCTCTTATGAAGTTTGGAACCTTTATCTTTGATTGTGGAACCTTTATCTTTGATTGCCTCGTCAACCACCCCCCACCCAAAAAAAAAGCCACTCTCTCCACTTTGTCCCGCTTCCTTTCAGTTACCCAGAAAAGATCTGAATGGATATTCCATTGGTTTTCATTATGGAATTTTCCTAAAGCAAAAAAATCATTTTTCTGGCACGATATATACTTGTGTACAAGGAACTTGAACATCCGCTGATTTTTGCATTTATATTATTGTCGGGTGGAGCAGTGATCATCATGGGGTCGACTCATATAATATGCTACATAAATGAACAAAAAGATCTGTCATGAGGGTCACGTACAAGTTGGGTCTTCACTCCCTTCTTTATGAGGACTACAAATGTAGTTATCATTGGGGATTGTCTTCTTCTATGA